>JAXLNO010002490.1:0-45314 GCA_038087875.1 Malacoraja senta | reverse complement strand
AAGGAATTGTGTATGCACTCACAACCTTGCTTCAGTCAATTTGATTCACATAGTCCAATTTTTATTCATTCTTGTACTCTGTATGTCACTGGCAAGGCCAAAGCGCAGTATGTGTTTGAATTGCCCTCAATGGGGGTGGTGACTGGTGAGCTGCTTTTTTGAAGTTTCAATGAGGTGGTAATTTGGTCCACCTTGGTGGCTTGCTAGGCTATTTCAATGAGTCAACCACATGACTGTGAGTCTAGAGTCACATACAGTGCAGAGAAAAATTCTCTTAACATAGAACATAACAGTACAGCACAAGAGTGTGTCCTTCGGCCCACAATGATTTTGCCAAACATGATGCCAAGTTAAACTGATTGCGTGTACGTGATCCATATCCCTCTATTTCCTGCACTTCCACGTGCCTATTTAAAAGTATTTTCAACGCCAACATTGTATCTGCCCTCACCACCCTTGGCAAGGTATTCCAGGCCCCCACTACTCTCTGTGTAAAACACTTGCCCCGCACATCTCCATTAAGCTTCCCCCCTCTCATCTTATACCTATGCCCTTCTAATGTTAGAGATTTCCACCATGTGCAAATGGTTCTGACATCATCCACAATCTATCCTATCTATGCCTCTCATATTTTTATATACTTCCTGAGAAAACAATCCAAGTCTATCCAACCGCTCCCTGTCGCTGTAACCCTCTAATCCAGGGAGCATTGACCCTCTCCAAAACCTTCACATCTTTCCTGCCCACAAAGAAAATTGCAATCTTCCTCAAAGAAAATTGGTGAACTAAATGGCAATAACCTGACAGTTCTACATTTATCATTGCATATGCTAACTTTGTATTCCGGATTTACTAGGTTAATTAAATTTAAGTTCCCTATTTGCGATATGGTATTGGTTTATTGTCATGTGTTACAGTAAAATACTTTTCTTTTGCATGCTATTGGGGTAAACAAAAAGCATCTATACATGATTACAATCAAAGACCATAAATGAGTACAACAGGTAGTGTAAAGAGAAGGAAACAGAGTACAGAATATAGTGTTACCCTTATAAAGAAGGTGTAGATCGGCCTTCTAGGCCATTAAGTGCGGCCTTTTGAATGAATCCAAATTTTGTAGAACAAATCCTTTTATTTTTATTAATGTTTTTGTTCGTCTTTTATTATTTAATTTTTTTATCTTAAAATGAAGGTATTTAAAATACCAAAGAGTAAAAGAAGATTCAACAAAATAATCCTCCCCGACTAGTGAGTGTATGTACAGACAGTGCACCTTCCATGACAGGAAAACATGAAGGATATATTGCACAGATAAAATAGGTATTATCAGATCTGGATGCACTCATTTCTTTTCATTGTATCTTACATCAGCAAAATCTCTGTGCTAAATCTACTATTTTAAGTGACACTTTGCAACAAGTTATAAGTATTGTTAACTATATTCGTGCAAATGCAACACGGCATTGTCAGTTTCGTAATATGCTAAAGTTGGACGATGAGGCATTCAGTGTGGATTTGCCGTATCATTGTAAAGTGCGTTGGCTATCGCAGGGACAGGTGTTATCAAAAATGTTATCTTTGCGAGAACAGATAGTTAAATTTCATGAAGAACAGAATCAGCAATGTGAATTATTGAAAGATGATTTCTATAGAAATACTGCATTTCTGTGTGATATCATGTCAAAGCAAAATGACTTGAATGTTTCTTTGCATGGTAAAACTGTCTATATATGATATATGGCAAAAAATCCAAGCATTTTGAAAAAAGCTATATTTTTTCAAAACTCTTCTTCTTCAAAATGAAATTTCGGATGAACATTTTCCCCAGTTAGCGAAGGTCATTGATGAGCAGGAGGAATCAGGCGAATCATTTGAAGAATACGCAGCTGTTATAGACATATTAATTAAAGAATACAATTAAAGGTTCACTGACTTTGAGAATCATGACATCACACTCAAATGAGCATTTCAACCTCACCTAGTTGATGTCTCCAAGGCTCCTACAGATGGAATTGATTGAGCTCTCAGAAGATGAAATTTTGGCGTCCTTATTTGACGCTAAGAAAGATCTAGGAAAAATGCAATAGAATACCCACGTCTTCGGCAACATGCACGAAAAACATGCACAACATGCCCAGAGACTGCTGCTATCCTTTTATCGATGCTCAATTGAGAGCATCTTAACATACTGTGTATGCGTGTGGTACACCAGCTGCACAGTGGCTAAGAGGAAAGCGCTCCAGAGGGCAATTGACAACGCCCAGAAGATCATCGGCTGCCCTCTCCTCACCTTGAAGGACCTACACAGTTCCCACTGTCTCAAAAAATCCAAGAAGATTATAAAGGACATTTTCCACCCCGGTCACTCCCTGTTTGTACTGCTACCGTCAGGCAGACGGTACAGATCAATGAGGACAAGGACAAACAGACTCAAAAACAGTTTTTATCCCACAGCAATAAATACACTTAATGTAGCCACCAAATGAGTACAGGTGCGCTACACACCAAAGGAACTGGGAAATCGACAGAAGAATGTGTTTTTTTTTTCATGTTATTTATTTTAGTTGTTTATCTTAGACTTTTGCGCTAAGAAAATGTGTGCACTGACTGGTTGGCATTTCTAATTTCGTTGTACGTGTTTACATGTTATAATGACAATAAAGTATTCATTCATTCATTCATTCATTCATTCATTCAAAATGCTTTCTTGCTTTTCAACCACTTATTGCTGCGAATCTACATTCTCCTACCTAACCCAAATCAAGACGCCCTTAAGGTCACAAATGACGGATACCCATCTAGAAGATCAGCTGAAACTGCGTACCTCCATTTTGCAACCAAATATTCAAATGCTTTCCCACAAAAAGCAGTCACAACAAAGTCATTAAAAGGTTAGTTAAGTTTAAAATTAACAAAAAAAATTCATTTTCTTGAAGTTAGTACATAGTAGTTCAATTTTTACAAAATAATGTACATTTTGAAGTGTATCTAATTGACGTTTCTTGGATGCGGCCTTATTAGATTACAGCTAACTTAATGCGGCCTTCCAACATGAAAAGGTTCCCCACCCCTGGTGTAGTTTATGAAGAAAAGTGCAAAGTCTGCAACGAGGTGGATTGGGAGGTTGGGAATATATCCCCCAGCTTGTGAAAAGTTCATTCAAGAGTCTGATACCAGCAGGGAAGAAGTTGTACTTAAAGCTGGTGGTATGTGCTTTAAAAACGTTGTATCTTTTGTCCGATGGGAGAGGAGAGAAGAGGGAATTACCGGGATGTGAGTGTTTTTTGATTATGTTGGCAGCTCCTGCAAGGCAGCGTGAAGTGTAGTCTAGCACGGAAACAGGCCCTTTGGCCATGCTGACCAAGATGCTCCATCTAAGCTAGTCCCATTTGACTATGTTATGACCATAAACCTCTAAACCTTTCTTGTCCTTATATTCTTATCAAATGGTGCTGAGATGGAAGGTTAGTCTAATTATATTTTCATGTTGCTACTTTATAAAATTTTGGTTATGCCAATAAAAGACACATAGTCTTGGAATAATCCAGCGGGTCAGGCAGCATCTCTGGAGAACATGGATAAGTGACACTTTGGGTCAGGACCCTTCTTCAGACGTTTTGGGTTAAGCCACATTTGGCCACATCGAAGAATGTGACCGTACATGTTTCACTGTCGCCCTGTTGAGTTTCACTGTCTGCTTGTTATCACCTACCCCACAGCCAATAATGGACCATTGTGGGCTCCACCTTTCCTTGATAATAATTTATTTTTGCATATCTTTCATTCATTTGTTCTATGTACCATCCATATCTTGTTTCCCTTTCCTCTGACTCTCAGTCTGAAGAAGGGTCTTGACCCTAAATGTCACCTATTCTTTTTCTCCAGAGATGCTGCCAGACCTGCTCAGTTACGCCAGCTTTTTGTATCTATCTTCAGTTTAAAACATGATTGCTCATGGTGGTAAAATAGAATTGGACTATGTGCAACATGTATATGCGGCAAAATCACGGATGTGTGTGGAAGGAATGTGGGTGGATCTATAGACTTGAATAACACAATTTTAAAGCAGAGGCTTTGCTAGAAGCAGACCATAAGGCATAGAAACAGAATTAGTCCATTTGGTCTGCCATTTGATCATGGCCGATCTATTTTTCCCTCTCAACCCCTTTCCCCTGCCTTCTCCCTGTAACCTTTGCAGCCTTTACTAACCAAGAACCTATCAAAGATAGACACATAAACCTGGAGTAACTCAGCGGGACAGGCATCATCTCTGGAGAGAAGGAATGGGTGAGGTTTCAGGTCGAGACCCTTCTTCAGACTAATGTACATAGGTACATAGATAAGGAAGTGTATAGATAAGGAAGTGTAAGGTGTGAAAACAGGACCAAGGGAATGGGGATCTATCATCTCCACTTTAAAAATACCCAATGACAGGCTCCACAGCAAAAGTCTCTGGCAAAGCAGGTGAGACAAAAGCAGATATCGTTAATTATTTCAGATGAGCATTGCTTCTTTTAAAACTGAACCCAGCAAATGGGACTAGCCAGGGTGGGGTGGTATCTGAACCATCTCGGCAACGTTCAAGGTCAGGCCGCCCTGTCCCATGTATGAATGGACGGGGCGGGAGCGAACTCCAGGTGTTGGATTGTCTGTGAATGGAACCCACTGTGTCCATTCACGATCAGCTCGCATTGTGACGTGGGTGGGGCGGAGGCGGAAATGCGGATAGTCCCGGGACACACTGGCTTCGGGCGTTCATAGTGCGCTACCGTGCTGCTCCAAATCTTAGCACAGTTTAACCACACAGCAATCTGCAACGCGAGTAACTTTGCAGGACGGCAAAATACAAAATAATCGGAATTTGTACGGGTAATCAATCTCTTTATCGATTGCTGGTTCACTTAGGAAAAGAGGGAAACATTTTGCATTGAATTTTCAATTCTCTTCATCCCGTTTGCAATCCGGTTTCACCAACAACTCACGTGGTGCAAAAGTAAACTGAGCCTTGTTGAAGGATCTTATAAACTGCATTTATGGTTTGATTGTTTATAAAGTGTTTGCAACAGTTGTACACCACGTGTTTGACGGATTGTACAAGGGACAGCCGCGGAATGACAAGAGTAGATTGCATCCTTTAAAGCGTGATTTATATATCACATACAACGACCAGAGGGATCTGCAAGAGACTGGTCGGGCGTAATGTCTGCAATTGCATACATCGATTACCTTGCCGCCGAGTGCCTGGTTTCTATTTCCAGCCGCCCTGTGGTGCACCAGTCTGCTGGGCAGGGCTTGGCCGGAGAGGAGAGGAGAGAAGTCCGGGAGGGCTGTGGTTCCCTCCTGGGCATGGCCAGGATCCTGGCGGACCTGAGCAAGTGCAATCCGCTGTCACCGGTGGGATCCAGCCACGAGTCCTGCGCCCGGGAAGCGCATTTTACGCCCGCAATTCCGTTCTGTGGCGCAACGGATCAGGTGAAAGGTTTCTCCAGCCAACGACACGAATGTCCGTACAGTGGATGCGCCAAAGTCTATGGAAAAGCTTCCCACTTAAAGGCGCACTTGAGAACGCACACAGGTTAGTCCCATTTTATGCCTTACAATTAATTCTGTACCGATAATTTACTGCACATTCTTCTATGTTGTTGTTGCTTCTAATTTGTCTGTAAGCTGCAGCAAGTAAGACTTTCATTATTCCAGGTTCTATTAATTATCTGTTAGATAAGGACGACACAGCTGGTAAAACTGCTGCCTCACAGCGCTGGAGCCCCGGGTTTAATCCAGATCTCAGATGCTGTCTGTATGGAGTTTGCACGTTCTCTCTGACCCCCGTCGCTTTCCCACGGGTGCTGCGGCTCCGCAAAGACGTGCGGCTTTGTAGGTAAATTGTTCCCAGCGTAGTGGAAAAATATAGAACTAGCGGGTAATCGATGGTCGGCGTGTACTCGGCGGACCGAAGGGCCTGTTTCCATGCTGTATCTCTAAACTAAACACTCTTGACTCTGCAGCCTTTCCACGAGTCACAAAGCAGACCAACGTGGATGCCAATATCCCGCGTGCCAATGCTCAAATTATAAGAAATGTGCAGGTCAAATCGCTGATGTCAAATACGTGACAGATTCACTGTGATTGATACAATATCTCTGAAAACAGTGGCAGCGGAGCGACTGCTGTGAAATGTCTACCATAGTCGCGGAATAAATGTATTCCTGTCACGTTTAGAATTGCCAATGAAGGCGGCAAGAAACCCCCCTGTTCTTTGACAAGCCGGTAACGTATTTCATGAAGTTATATTACATAAGTCAGAGAATCGGAACAGATTAACTTTCCGTCCCCGTTGCCTCTTTGCAAAGGTTATCCAAAGGTTATCCGTCCGTCCTTTCGCAGGAACCCGGTGATTTTCTTTTAATTTTTAAAAACTATTTACCCATTCCCTATTGAAAGTTACTAATGAAACAATTTACAGGCAGTGAATTGAGCTCTAAAATATGGACATGTACTCCGACGTAATACCGAGAGTGTGTTGGCCAGTCCAGGGCATGATTTTAGCATCAGATTTTAAACCGAAGCCTTGTCTGTTACTTAGCATAATGTAAAAAGATCCCACAGCTCTGCGTTGCAGACGGCTCAATATCCCTCAGTCTACATTACTAAAACAGATTATCTGCTCATACTGCATGCAATTTTGGCTGTCATGTTTTCAATAGTACACTCAAGAGGCGAGTCATCGAACTACATTGACACCGTGGTGATAAAGAATACCGTGGGAGTGCAAGTCTATCAAGAGCATTTCTTTTCCTCGCCTCGCTGCTTCTTTTGTTCATTTGCTACAAATTGTGTCCTTCCTGTCTACTTAAAATAAAGTGATGAAACGGTGAAATTCAGAAGGTGCAAGGCACAAACTTGGACATTATTAAGATTAGATTGACGAGGAATTGCAATAGAAATTGAAAATGCTGGAAACATTCAACAGGTCAGGCAGCATCTGTGGAAAAAGAAATGCTCAACGTTTCAGGTCTGCAGCCCTTGTCAGAGCAGGGAAAGAGGGTAACCCAGGATAGTTTTCAGTTCATGCTGACCTTGAAGGAGAACTCCAGTGATTTACACTTTGAAACTTTCCTCTCTCTTGAGAGTGGAATATGTCCGAGCATAATTTTCAGTTCCAGGTGTGGCTGTGATTTCACTTGCTCAGCTTGAGTGATTGAAAAGCATATGGCAACATGCCATAGATGCAAATACATGCTTTAGGGAGTTGATGGACTCAGAGGTGAGTCACAAGAGTGTTAGTGTAGAAATAGGTCCTTCGGCCAAACTTGCCCACACCGGCCAACATGTCCCAGCTACACGGGTCCCACCTGCCCGCATTTGGTCCATATCCCTCCAAACCTGTTCTATCCATGTACCTGTCTAACTGTTTCTTAAATGTTGGGATTGTCCCAGCTTCAACTACCTCCTCTGGCAGCTTGTTCCATACACCCATCACCCTTAGTGGGGTGGAAGATTGCAACCTTCATGTGGTCCGCCCTGTTTCGATGAATGCAATCAACCCCCGTGTGCACAATCAAATAAGATCAAATAGAACAAGTTGTCCTACAGCTTTAGGCTGTGCACACCATACACAAGAAGACCACCCTTGAGTGAAAATGTTTTCCCTCAGATTCTTATTAAATCTTTTCCCCTTCACCTTAAACCTATGTGCTCTGGTCCTCGATTCACCTACTCTGGGCAAGAGACTCTGTGCATTACCCGATCTATTCCTCTCATGATTTTATAAGATCACCCCTCATCCTCCTGGGCTCCAGGGAATAGAGTACCAGCCTACTCAACCTCTCGCTATAGCTCAGCCCTCTAGTCCTGGCAACATCTTCATAAATCTTCTCTACCCTTTCCAGCTTGACAACATCTTTCCTATAACATGGTGCCCAGAACTGAACACAATACTCTAAATGTGATCTCACCAACGTGACCTTCCAACTTCTATACTCAATACTCAGACTGATGAAGACCAATGTACCAACAGCCTTTTTGACCACCTTATCTACCTGCGACTCGACCTTCAAGAACCATGCACCTGCACTCCTAGATCCCTCTGCTCTACACTCCCCAGAGTCCTACCATTCACTGTGTAGGTCCTGCCCATGTTAGACTTCCCGAAATGCAACACCTCACATTTCTCTGTATTAAATTCCATCAACCATTCCTCAGCCCACCTGGCCAATCGATCAAGATCCTGCTGCAATTTTTCACAACCATCTTCACTATCTGGGTTATTGATTTGTTATTATCTGAGTTATTAACTATCTTCAGTTGATATCAATCTAAGTTGTCCAGGACAATAATTTACCACAGTGGAATAGGTGAATATAGAGATAGGCAAAAAAATCTTCAATATTCCCTAAAACCTACCCAATTGACCATGCTTTTGGTCACTTATCCTTATGTGACCAAAAGCATGGTCAATGAGGTAGGTTTTAGGGAGTATTGAGGATTTTTTTGCCTATCTATATATTGTCACATAAGGATATGGGGGTCAGATGTGGCCTGATAATGTCTCTGTGAAGACATTTTAAAACACTGAATGAATGCAGTTAGGCAGCATGATGATCTGGATAAGGTCTGCCTTTAGAGTGATAACTGCACATGGAAAATGTGGGGAGCTCTCAGCAAAGGCAGAAACTGATGGTGAAATTCATCAATGACTGACTGCAGTGGGCCAGCACAATCTTTGGTCAATTCTGTAATCCTTATAGTTTAGAAGAATAATGGGCAATGAAACATTGAAGCATCTAAAATCCTAAGGGGACAGGACAGATGTTGAAATGCTTCCATTGGTGATATAATTTCAAACAAGGGGACATAGTTACAAGATAAGGAGGCCATTTAAAGCTAAGGTGTGTTGGCACATCATGTCACAGAGTGTGGCAAATCTCTGGAAGTCTGCTCCAGAAAGTTGTGGAGGCTAGATCACTAAGGTATTTAAATGAGGAGATATACATTTTTTGAAAGATCAGGGAATTGAGGGTACTCTGGAACTGGACAGAAGAGGCAGATCAGTCATGATCATGTTGAATGTCAGACCAAGCATGAGGGGCCGAGTGGCCTACCCCTGCTCCTATGTTTTATGTGAATGAGGAACAGGATGTTTGAAGATCAAGATGTCACAGTCAACTGAGCAGCAGTGATCCCTGCCACTGCGTGCTTCTGAGACTTAGATTAACTTCAGCAGGTACTTCAAAACTGTGATAACACTAACAGCGTCCCCGCAATATCCTCCCAATGCACTGGAATTCTCCCGGGTGAACATCCGCAATGGTGAAGTGCTACAGGTCAGGCAGCATCCCTGGAGATCATGGATATGTGATGTTTCAGGTCAAGACCTTTCTTCAGACTGATTGTGTGTTGGGGGAGGGGAGAATAAAACTGGAAAAAGGTAGAGGCAGGGCAAGGTGTGGCAGGTAATAGATTGATATAGGTGAGCGAGGTAGTGATAGGCAGGTAGTGGGAATAAAGGCCACAGATAAGAAAGGAAGAGAGACGTTATATAGGCTTGAAGTGTTGCGGATTGTAAAGCCAGAGTGAGGAAAGTGGGAAGGGGCGGGGGGGGTTGCAGAGTGTAGGGTGTAGGTGATGGGGAGAAATAGGTGGGAGTTTGGGTGGGCATAGTGTAGGTAGAGGGAGGGGGGGGGGTGGTTCTTGGGGAAGCATGTGCGGGGAGGTTATCTAAAATTGGAGAATTCAATGTTCATACCGCTGGGTTGTAAGTTACCCAAGCAGAATATGAGGTGCTGTTTTGCCAGTTTGCGTGTATTTGGTATTAGGCATTTTAGGTATCTTCTCATTAAACCCCTTTCCCTCCAAATCTCCCCCCGCCTCCTCACACCCTGCTCAACCTCTCCCTATAGCTCAGACCCTCTAGTCCTGGCAACATCCTTGTAAATCTTCTCTGTACCCTTTCAAGCTTGACAATATCTTTCCTATAACATGGTGCCCAGAACTGAACACAATACTCTAAAAGTGCTCACCAACGTCTTATACAACTGCAACATGACCTCTCAACTTCTATACTCAATACTCTGCGTGCGACTCGACGCTCAAGGAACCATGCACCTGCACTCCTAGATCCCTCTGCTCTACAACACTCCCCAGAAGCCCATCATTCACTGTGTAGGTCCTGCCCTTGTTAGACGTCCCAAAATGCAACACCTCATACTTCTCTATATTAAATTCCATCAACCATTCCTCAGTCCACCTGGCCAATGGATCAAGATCCTGCTGCAATCTTTCACAACCACCTTCACTATCTGTAAAACTACCCACTTTTGTATCATCAGCAAACTTGCTAATCTTGCCGTTTGTTCTGTTCTCATTCAAATCATTGTGTATTAACCAGCATATGCAGTTCTTTGTTTCTACTGCTAGTTATGTCCAGTTAGTACTGCTAGTTATCTCCAGAGAGCTTTGTCTCTCTCAGACAAAGCTTGCTGATAGCATTCCTGATTTCTGTCTCCTTAAAGATATGCTCTATTCTGAACACTGTCATGGGAAGATATTATCATCAGATGGAGAAAAAGGTTGAATGATTTGCTCAAAGCAAGGCTCATTGGAAAACAATTGTAACATTCCCATTGATACCTGGGAATTTTTAACCCATGACCACTCAAAGTGGAGAAGGAATATTCGTGATGGTGTTGGGAACATTCAGTCCACGCATTAAGAATGCACAAAGCATAAATTGCAAAAGGAACGCACCACCTCACCTATTGCCCATCTGCCCCATGCTCCTGCCCCATTTATGGAAGAGTCTGTGGGTCTCACGTTGACCCCATCTGCCACATTAGACCACTGGATGCAGCTCACCTTCATAAGCGAGAGGCTGCCTAAGAAGAGATGGTGACACCTGGAAAAGAGACAGTTAGATATGGTCAAGAATACGTATTAAAATAGTATCATGGCAACAGTTACAAATATGCTTCACAGGAGGGTTAGCAAATAATAGATTATACCGTGCCCCATAAAGTGGCATTAGGACAGATGTTGATTCCAAAATAATAAGTCAACAAGTATTTTAAAGGTAGGGAGGCAATTTCAATGCCTGGACCCTTGGCTGAAGGGACGGGCACTAAAGTTCTGAGTTGCAAACTTAGGGCAATATGCATCAGTTCCATGAATCTAGGATGCTCAAACAGTTACTACAGAACCAGGGTAGGTATTTAAAGGCAACGCAAACTCCAGGGAGCCTTGATGCGAAGTGAAGTATGGATGGTGACATGGTTAAAATGTTCTCTTTGGCCTCTGCAGGAGAGAGGCCCTTTCCTTGTACGTGGTCCGGTTGCTGTAAAAAGTTTTCCCGTTCCGATGAGCTAACACGGCACTACAGAACCCACACCGGCGAGAAGAAGTTCAAGTGTCCCTTGTGCGAGAAATGTTTCACGAGGAGCGACCACTTGACCAAACACGCCAGGCGGCACCCTGACTTCCAGTCCAGCATGCTACAGAGAGCACGGAGGGGCGCCATCTCCTCCCTGGCTACAGCCCTCCAACCAGCAAGGTAGAAGTGCGGCCTTTACGCAGGGACAAGCTGCTGAGACCTCTCTCCCATCCGTTCACCCACTTGCTTTTGCTGCCATTGCTTTCATATATAAACATAATTGGTTATGCCTATTTACATTCTGCACTTGGTGCCATGATCTTTGGAGTCTTCTCATCGGGGTCTGTGCTTGCTAGCAGAAAAATTGGGCTGGCAGATTTATTTTGCTTTGAGGCATACAGCATTGCCTTGCAGCGGACCTTCTCTACGTCCGGTGGAGTTTGAGATGGGTTCTCCACATGCATCCTTCTATTTCTATTCCTGCACTGTTAGCTGGTGTAAAGATTCACTCGAGTTATAGTGTTGGAAGACACCTTTGACATGCTCTGATCGGGCTGCATAAAACCGCTACTAATTCTGCTCATTACCATCAGCTGTGAGGAGAACTAACTTTATAATGGGGAAGGGGGAGATGGAAGAATCACAAGGAGAATTCAGCAGTGTATCACAGACTTGCTTTTGCAGTTTGTGTTTCCAGCTGATTTGATTTGACCACGTCAAGGTGTGCCATGAAATGGCTGGTGATTCCCAATATTGCGAATTCGGAAGAGGAGATAATGACTGAAAAATCTACTGCATCGAAAAAATTGTTTTAAGAATTGCTGGAAAATCTACCTCTTTTAGTTTACACTGTGTGCCTTGTCAATCATTATACTATGTGGTACCCACCTCTGAGTGTGAATGTACAGTGAACAGTATGTAGCATCGTCTGGACTGTATTGCAGTTCATTTTTCCTACCATCCCCTGCATTTAAACATAGAAACTGAGTTAAAAAAATGTGTTATGCACCTTTTGAGATTATGCACTATTAATTAGTGGGGGGAAAATGTCCATTGGGTGAGGATACAAGTGAAAAGTGGTCCAATGGAAGGATGATTCATTTTTATTAGAGATCATCTTATAACCATATAAGAATTACAGCACGGAAACAGGCCATCTCGGCCCTTCTAGTCCATGCCGAACACTTACTCTCACCTAGTCCCATCTACCTGCACTCAGACCATAACCCTCCATTCCTTTCCCGTCCATATACCTATCCAATTTATTTTTAAATGATAAAATTGAACCTGCCTCCACCACTTCCACTGGAAGCTCATTCCACACAGCTACCACTCTCTGAGTAAAGAAGTTCTTGACAACCATAAAATAAAATTGCATTGTGCTTGTGTTGGTAGATGTCTGATTATTTAAAAAATATCTATTTCAGTTCTGTTTGGTTGAATTTTGCCTGATTATTTCCAAATCATTTTAAAACCACACCTCTCTGAATCATAATCTCTAAATCTTATCTGATATCCGGTGTAAAAGGAGTAGACATTTCTCTAACTAAATAAATGGGAGTCACTTAATATGTTCCCCAGCTACTACTGATTGCTGCCCTGGGAGGTGTCTCAGGCAGAACTTGGTATTTAATGATCTTGGTGCTGCATTTGAACTTCAGACCACACTTAGAAATATGGAAAAAAATCACCAAGCTTGATGCTTTAACAAGGCCTGTCCCTCCTCTATCTGTCACTAAAATCCATCAAATATGCCCTGCAAACGATTCCATAAGAGAGGTGGCTAAGTCTTGACAATGTAAACTCACCCAAAATTCAGCTTTCTGCATTCAATCATGCATGAAAGCCAACTTAGAATGTTTTTTTGGCTTTGGCAGCCCTGGGAATGTGAACCAACCTTGCAATCCTCTAAGTCCTTGCATTCCTCCAGGTGTAGTCCCTGGAATTAATCCCTTTGACATCAGGGTCTTTAGCTGCCTGGGCTAAAGATCTGGAATTCCCTCCTTAAACTTTTTTGCTTCTGTCCTCCTTTTAAGATCCTCTTTTGGCTGCTTTTCTAAAGCATTTCCTCTAGGACACTGGGAAACATTACAATTCAAGGTACCCTATAAATGCATTGGTTGCTTTTTTGCTAAAGTGTAGCAATTAAAAATACTTTTCTGTACTTTTCAAAGAGAAGTTATTGTTGGACCAATATCAAGCCCCATCAGACGTGCAGCAGTGTTTTTGCTAGAACTTTTTTTCAAATGGATTTTTCATCTGGACCACTCATCTAAACCATGTCATATTCATAATACGAATTTTCTGCCTGCCAGTAAAACATTTAAATACACCGTTCAAATGTCAATCCTGTGAGAATTTCTTCTCTGAGATAAAATGTTATTATTAAGCATCAGCTAAAAATAATACAATTTTCTTTCTTTCCTCTACCATCAATTCCCCACTCTCTATTAGATTAAAATAATGACTGGCCTCCATTTCTATTCAGCAAAGATAAACATTTAACTGAATTAAAAATATAGATTTCACATTATTTTGGCCTAGCTCATTTATACACAATGTATGTAATTTGGAAGAGCACAGGAAGTTTTATTTTGTATGCTATCCCAATCAAATCAGATAATAAAATACATCAACCTGCAATCAAGTAAAATGCGTAGAGTGAAAGAAAAGATAAGAGTGCAGAATATACTTTTTTTGCATCATAGCACAGTAGTTCCAGAGAAAGTTCTGAGGTAGGTTGAAGAAACTGTACCCTAAGCTTATGGAAGGACTTTCCAGAAGCTGGATAATGGAGGGAAAGAAGCTGTTCCAGTCTGGTGGTGTGTGTTATTATGCTTACCCAGGTCCAGGATGGGATTATTGTGTTGAAGGCAGAGCTATAGTCAATAGTCTCTGGCTCACAGAGCAATCCCAATCCACCAAATTTTCCCTGTAACTTAATCTCCTCAGATGACAATTAACTCTATCACATACCTATTGGAATTGTCAGTTAGACAAGCAATCTTTGGGATAAGGGAGCAAATCGAGCACTCCAATGGAAATCCATGCATTCACCTTTCACAGGGAGAATGTGGAAACTCCATACATTCAGCATCTAACGTCAGGATTAAATCACTCTAGAGCTACAGTGAGGCAGCAGCACTACCAGCTGCACCAAAAATGCCACCAATCTCTAAGCATGGTGACAATACCACCCGTTTTCAAGAATTTCCTGACATTCTAAAACAAATCCTGGGAGCTCAGCCAAGGCCATGACCCTGTTGAATGATAGAGTGAAATTTAAGGGCTGAATAGCCTTTTTTTGTTGCAATTCTGTTGAAAATATTGTACAATAAAATTGTGTCCTTTAAACCTGCAACATATCTTTTGCTGACAGACGTTCCTTTCCCCTCACAGATGCTGCTCGACACGCTGAGTTTCTCCAGTAGATTGTTTGTTACTCCAGATTCCATCCTCTGCAGCCTTGTGTACCTAAGGATCTTTCGATGTTCTGCTTCTGGGCCACATGGCTTATTTGCCTGCGACAGCTAATTTCAAAGCAAATAATTTTAGAGACAGTTCTCCAGTCTCAGTCCATCGAAGAGAAGGACAGTTGCGATACCCTCCAGAGGGAGCTGTACTGCAGTTTAATTCCGAATCAGTGCAAGCACCAGTGGAAAAGTCCACTGAAAGCCTGTGAGCAAATCAACTACATGATGGATTGAAGGATAGAGCATAGTAACAGGCTTTTCAGCTCACTGCGTCCATGGTGACCATCGATCTCCCGATCATACTAGTTCTATATTATTCCACGTTCACATCCATTCCCTACACTATGAACAATTTACAGAGGCCAAATAACCTATAAACCTGCACGTCTTGATGTGGGAGGGAACTGGAGCACCAAGAGGAAACACACACGGTCACAGGGAGACTGTACAAACTCCACACAGACAGCACCTGAGGTCAGGATTGAACTCGGGTCTCTGGCGCTGTGCGGTAGCAGCTATACCATGCAAGATGAGTAATGTACATTTGTCATGAATTTCAAAATCCAGTTTGTTTTAATTTTTAATTAAACTTTCCAGTATTGACCAGGCCCTAAAATATTGATACATGAAACAGCTCAACTGAACTTAAAAATGACACTGCAAAAATAAACATAATTTATTTCACTTCATACAGGGACAAACCATTTCAAAGGGTAATTCTATTCTTTTAAAACAAATAGCAAGTGCACATTAAAAGTATCAAAACAACAAGTGAGTTCTCAAAGACAATTTAAACACCAAAATATTTTCCATGGAATTTTACAAAAATGCACAAGGAGAAAATTATACAATTTTTTAACATGTTTCATTAAAAGCCAATGCGAACGAAATTCAATGAATTGGTTTAGTTGCAATGAAGTCAAAAAAGGGCAGATACCAGAATCAGATCCCAGATATTCCCCTTTATAGAATATCTGTAGCTATGAATATGGCATGTTTGGCCTTCCTCTAAAGGCATTATCAGGCTGAGACAGGAGTAACGGGGAGATCAAGGGAAAACTGGAAGGAATTATAGAATTATATTTTTTCTCATTAAAAATGCACATATAGCAATTTATATGGTAAGAATTATGGAATACACTGATTAGAAAACACCTGCAACTCTAGGACACTAAATATTCTGTTATCCATTATTTACAAAAATAAGGCAGATGCGAGTACAGCATTTTAAATAGATAACTTTTTAAACCAGTCACCTTCCATATTTGAATTATGCCACAGATTAAAACTACAATGTTTTTTAATATGACAGCAATATTGAAGGCCAAGATGCAGGCCTTGACCCTGGTGCCACACCGTGTTCTACTGTATAAATTATGGAGGACTTAGCAACAACCCTCTGTCAAGTGATTTCATGAGAACACAAGAGATTTGGTGAGTCTTAAAAAAAGTGTGCAAGGCACACAATTTGACAAGTTGCTCATGCAGCACAACTAGAGTACTGGCTAAATCTATAACAGACAAAGCTTTTGATAGCCAATTTAAATTACCCTCAATATTATTCTCTTTCTATGTAATATGCATCCTGACGGTAGGATGCAAAATACCTTATCCTGCAGAGCTCATGAATTATGTGTACAGCATAGTTCCAATTTGAGAGAGGAGTCACTTTCGTTTCTAATAGAAGGTGGATTCCAGTTCTACTGAAAAGTTTCTTTCACTATCTAAAATAAGATCATCTGCTGTTTACAGGGAGCTGCTCGTTAACCTGAAATAGCTGATTATTGATTTTCTAATTGCTGGCTGACAGGCACAGTTTTAACAAAAATGTATTTGAAGCATATATATTTTCTCTTTTCTAAAAGAGGAAATGGTTCTGCATGTCCCCATTCAAAACTGATCTAAGTGACGTCATAAATTAATCAGACAACACAAGATTGGGATATCCAGCAGGATTTTACTGGCAATTTACTTCATAAAATTTGCTAATGAAGCAAGTACTCATATCCAGGGATATTAAATGGAAATCCTCAAGGGAGGAATCTATCTTTACCGAGAGAAACTCTGACCCATTTACTTTTTACAACACTCTATAACAGTTCTGTTAAGATCAAGGCACACCAGAATAAAAGCATTGAATATAACTGCAAGGTAGATGTGCATAAGGACAATGGTGTGTGGCAAAAAAAGGGACAAATTTATATTGCTGCATCAGCAATATCTAGTCCATTTATGTAACACGCATTCAACAAGCCTGTTGAGCAATTGGTCCCAGAACACACATAGATCACAATGGATACCAGCAGTCAAATAATTACATACCATTTTCTTTCATTTCAAAAATAGTAAGCAAAGGTGTACTGTCAAGCACAGGCAAAATGACATTTAGATCTTCTACCATCCCATTCTCCAAAAACATACAAAAACGAAAGGGCTGGAGTAACGCAGCAGGTCACACAGAATCTCTGGAGTACATGGATAGGTGATGCTTCGGGTCGGGATTCTTCTTCAAAACCATATGTAGTTTTGAAAAAGGTTGTTGATGCAAGTAAGTTGAAGAAATAGCCCTGAGTCACAAGGCAACCCTTTTGCTTGTAAACAGTATTGATGTGATAAGGGAGATGCTGATGGCTTCTCAGTTATGTATTTGCACCCTCCGTCGCCGCCTGAGGAAAGCATTCAGATTCCACTTGCCCGGTGGCAGCATGTGTGGCCCATTGTAAACACACAGCACTGTCATGTTGTCAACATAGGTTAGGTTCTGCAACAGCTGTGGGAAATCAAAGTGCAGTAAGCAAACAAAAACAGCCATAGAGCCTTACAAAAGCTGGCTGACACTACTACATCACTCACTCTTCCTATAATCTTCATACACATTTACTCCACCTAACACACTACACATTTTCTCTACTATCACGATATAGTCATATAGCACAAAACAGCCCCAACTCGTCCACACCGACCAAAATACCCATCTAAGCCAGTCTCATTTGCCTGCAAAAAAAGACACAAAATGGCAGAGTAACTCAGTAGGTCAGGTAGCATCTCTGATGAACATGGATACAAGATGTTTTGATTTGGGACCCTTCTTCAATCTGAAGATCACATCCATATTCTCCAGTGATGATGCTTGATCAACTGAGTTACTCCAGCACTTTGCTTCCTTTTTGTAAGCCAGCATCTGTAGTTCCTTGTGTCCTCATTTGCCTGTGTATGGCCCAAATCACTCTACACATTTCCTATCCATATACAAATGTCTTAAATGTTATTGTACCTGCCTCAACTATTTCCTCTAGCAGCTCATTCCATATATATAACCCCCCCCCCCCCCCATGTGAACATTTTGCACCTCAGGTTCCTATTAAATCGTTCTCCTTTCACCTTAAACCTATGCCCTCTAGTTCTTGAATCCCCGATCCAGGAAAAATCTTGTGTATTCACCCAATCCATGTACTCATGATTTCATATATTTCTATAAGATCACTCCTCAGTTTCCTACAGTCCAAGGAATAATGTCCTAGCCTGCCCAACCTATCCTTATAGCTCAGTGCTTCGAGTACTGGTAACATCTTCATAAATCTTCTCTGCGCTGTTTTTATCCTATTAGCATCTTTCCAATAGCAGGGTGACCGAAACTGAACATAATACTACACAGTGCAGTCTCACTGACTGCTTTTGAAGCTGCAAGACATCGTCCCAACTTGCATAACCTGACTGATGAAGGCCAGTACGCCTATAACTTTCTTCACTACGCTGTCTACTCGTGATGCCATTTTCAAGGAACTTTCGCCATTTTATGTTTTGTAATAACCCATCAGGTAGCAGTGACAAAATATTCCTGTATCAACTAGTACTTCCATTTCAACTTTTCCAGTCGAAGATTTATTTCTGATAATTGTCTGATATCAAAACTGTACATAAATCTGAAATAGAACAATACGTAACTTAATTGAAAATTTAGCCAATGTACCTTGGGCGTGATAAAAAAATACTGAGAGGTATTTTCCTTGCAAGCAGCACGCACCACCATCTCAAACACCCTCCTCTCATTGGTGGGATCCATTCCCTGCAATCAACAAAAAGGGTGAGCGCTCCTGGCACAGTTATTGTCACCGCTATTCCAACGTTTTCCCATAGCAGGATACTTTATTCACACATATTTAGACAATTACTTTTGAGAGATCAGTTTCCATGTTATCAGTTGTGTCACTCGGTAGATTTCTGTACACAAAATCTCAGTCACTCCCTTGCAGGATTGTTTGAGCACTGAATGGTTGGAAGAGACATCTTGTTCATACAACATTAAACAGAGGCTCTGCAAGCCCTTGCAGATAGATAGAGGTTTGTATTGTATTGCAGTTCTTTGAAAAGCAACTGAATTATCCTAGACAGTATTTATAATTAAAATTAATGTTTAGCACAGACATTATGAGTTGAATAGCTTTCTGCATGCAATAAGATTCTACAATTTACTTCTTTTGCACCACATCTTGCATAGTTTCACTCACAGAGAAGTAAATAAAAGTTGAGCAGATTGAAGTACCTGATTTATCTCATCAACAACACGAAAGGGGCACCTATTTAGTTCCTGTAGTGCCATCAGATACAGCATTGTCGAAACGCTTCTCTCCCCACCACTCTGGTGATGTTGGGTGAGTTCGTGCAGCTGAGTGCTGCTGCGAAACTTGACTCTAATTCGGATACCGTACTTGTCATATTCCTCCTGTGCGGCAAAAAAAGAGTACACATTGGAATGAAAAATGTAGCAGTCTTTGAGATTATAATTGTCCAAAACAACAGAGTTTAGAAGGGAGGTAATCTGATTGAGAATTACAGGACGGAGTGGCATCTACAGGGTAGCTTTTGAGAGTCTGTTTCTGCAGGATGAGGAGTCAGTCAAGGCTGGAATTGAGTATAAACCTTTGGAATTCTGTGTCGCTGGACATTAATTGAGTGTATTCAAGGTACAGACTGCCAAATCTTTGGACTTTAAGAGAATTAAAGGATACTGTAAATGGGCAGCAAAGTGAACTTGAGTTAAAGGATCAGCCACAATCTTACTGAATGTGGAGCAGGTTCATGGAACTATCTGGTCTACCACTTTTATTTTCTCTTCAAGTTTGTTTGATCATTTAGGCCTTTGATCATATTTAGTCAGCACATGTTATTACTTTAAAGAATTAACTTTCCACGTGATGCTGGTGACCATGAAACACTGTGATTAAATGCTAAAATATTTTCGCTGTTTGGCTTTGTAAATGAAACAATAGTTAAGTTCACAAAAAGAGAATATAAGTATTATATGCAGGATTGTTAGTTATGTCCTGCGGGCCAACGAGTTCATGGTTTCTGCATCTGCAGTGAACACACTAGAAGTCAGATGGTTGTGTACTTGCACAGAGTACCGAGGCAGATACTGATCACTAAACTGAGAAGCCAGATGCACTTCACATCCCTCGCTTTAGGCCAGGATGAACGGTGTATCCAGTGCGGATCCATTATGTATATTTGGTAATCAGAGAGTAAAATGCTTGAGAAGACCAAGTTCTTGTTTCTTTCTCTTTATATTATTAATTAGTTCACAGCAGCAGTTCACTGTACTTTAACTAAATTGATTTTTAATTAGTTATAATATATGGTTAGAAATCTATACATATTTAAACTCTTTCTAAATAACTGCTGAAAAGACCTGGCTGAAGGACATCAAGGCAGTTCTCAGGAGTAGGCCCTCAAGCCCAATCATTGCTCTCGGTGCACTCTGGTTCACACGTTCGCCATGGCTGTGGGAGGCTCTGCTGATAAAGACAAATACAACCACAAGACTAGCATGGGGTGGGGAAGCATTTTCAAGGCATGGGCAATATGTATGCTTTGGACCAACGTAGCTGTAATAAAAAGAAAGGCATGCAATAGGAACTGCCAGGGGGAGTAAAGAGGCAGTAGGTCTACTGCTGGACCATATTATATCAGCCAGTCTCTACAGTGCAATATTCAAGTGGACAATTGTATGAATTGGGAAGTATTCACTGAATGTACAAGGAGACAACGAACAAAAGATTGGTGACAGGAATGGTAGATGCTCTTAAAACCAGTTAATTCTATAAATCTTGTCAGGAACAATCTACAGCTGGGCTGAAGGCAGGAATGTGTAACTCTTTTGTGGGTTAGACAATAATGACAATAGACAATAGGTGCAGGAGAAGGCCATTCGGCCCTTCGAGCCAGCACCGCCATTCAATGTGATTATGGCTGATCATCCCTAATCAGTACCCCGTTCCTGCCTTCTCTCCATATCCCCCGACTCCGCTATCTTTAAGAGCCCTATATAGCTCTCGCTTGAAAGTATCCAGAGAACCGGCCTCCACCGCCCTCTGAGGCAGAGAATTCCAGACTCACAACTCTGTGTGAAAAAGTGTTTCCTCATCTCCGTTCTAAATGGCTTACCCCTTATTCTTAAACTGTGGCCCCTGGTTCTGGACTCCCCCAACATCGGGAACATGTTTCCTGCCTCTAGTGTGTCCAAACCCCTAATAATCTTATATGTTTCAATAAGATCCCCTCTCATCCTTCTAAACTCCAGAGTATACAAGCCCAGCCGCTCCGTTCTCTCAGCATATGACAGTCACGCCATCCCGGGAATTAACCCTGTAAACGTACACTGCACTCCCTCAATAGCAAGAATGTCCTTCCTCAAATTAGGAGACCAAAACTGCACACAATACTCCAGGTGTGGTCTCACTAGGGCCATGTACAACTGCAGAAGGACCTCTTTGCTCCTATACTCAACTCCTCTTGTTATGAAGGCCAACATGCCATTCGCTTTCTTCACTGCCTGCTGTACCTGCACGCTTACTTTCATTGACTGATGAACAAGGACCCCCAGATCCCGTTGTACTTCCCCTTTTCCAAACTTGACACCAATTAGATAATAATCTGCCTTCCTGTTTTTGCTACCAAAATGGTTGAACTATTAGACAAGTAGTATTGGATGGATTACAGGCATGTCAATCGCAAAATAGTGGGAAACGGTCTTACCTCATTTTCTATGGGGAGGTCAACTTCACCTGCACATTGCATCGAGCGAAAATACTCGCCAAATTTCACATTAATTTGTTCAACAAGCAGTTTCAAGGGATTTAACCATCTTTCTTTTACCTACATAGGAGGGAAATGTTAACATAGAATCACACCGACAGCTTGTAAAAATGTTTAAAAATCCCAAATGACATTAATGTAGTTGCCAAAGAAAGTTTTGTTCCAACAACCTGTGAGATATTCTGTTTATAATTTTCTAATTCACTCTTCTTTCTATTTAGCTCCTCGGTCAAATTTTCTATTTCTTGTTTCCTCCGCTTGTATTCATCCACAACCTAAGAAAATAAATATTTTAGAGCTTATGAATTCAGCAGAGAGCAATGCATGTTATTGTCAAAACTTTATTTCACTCAGTGCATCTTGGTACTCTTCCCAGATCTATTAAGAGTTTTTTGACAAGTATTACTCATGGAGTTACTATGTCGCCTGACCGCCAAATATATTTAGTGATATTTCTCCCCCATGTCATTATCAGTGTAATAATGACACATTCAATTGAATTACAAACTTCCCCACATTCGCAATTCGCAACTAACATGTTACTGCTGTTAGTGAAGGTCTGCTGCTTGTAAACTGACTGCTGCATATCCTAATTAGTACCTGGCCCCACCACCTCCTCTGACAGCTCGCTCTATATACCCATCGCCCCCTGAGAAAACATGCGCACAGATCCCCTTTATATCTTTCTCCATCATAAACCTATGCCCTCTAGGTTTAGACTCCCTTAACCTGGGAAAAATAAAGAAGGTCCCACTCTTTCCCTGTAGCCCTACAAACAAAATTTCCTGGTATATATTTAATCTTTTTCAGAAATCCCTGATCAATTCTGTTACTAACAACTTTAGTGGCAGAGAGTTCCAGATCACAACTGTGTAAAACATTTCCATATTTTTCTTATATTCTTTGCCAACAGCTTTACACTTGTGTCCTGATTTTGTTAAACCACACAACAATGGGAACACTTTTCTTTACCCTATCTAGACCCATGATCTTGTACAGCTCTAGAAAATCCCCTTTCAACTTTCTTTGCTCCAAGTTCTGCTCTATATTGGAGACACCAGGTAATCTTCAAATGTGGCACAGGATCTTTTGTTCTCCTTGCATTTTAATTTTTCACCTTCATAGAACCATATCTAATGGAAAATGGCAGAAATACCGGATCATATTTATACTTAAAAAAGTACTTGGGAATGCTTTGGAACATTAAAAGGTCATACAGAGTGTGAAATCAATGCAATTTATTTTTATTGTTTTTGAATATTTTGATTTGAAACTGCAATCTGTCTATAACTTCACCACAAGTAGAAATCCGTAGTCGATACTCAAATTCAGAAAAGTCCCAAAGTAGTACTTGGGGAGTAATTACATTGCTTCTAACATGCATAACTCAATTCATTCATACATTAAAAACGCAAAATTTGAAATGTTAAACAAGATGTTCTTACTGAAAAATTCAATCCTGTAAAACATGATGCTCTTGACTTTTCCTCATTAAGACAAGCATCTATTTCATCCAGTGAATTAGGAAGACTCTGAAATGCCTAGGCAAAGAAAGAGAATGATTCAATCTTTAAAGTCCTAGAAAATTGAAGTACTTTATTCTGAGTTGTTAGCAATTGAAAACTAGAATGATTTTCAGTAATAGATTGGCTGACAAAAGGCTTATTGCAGGACACGGTTGCTCAATTGGCGTATTGAGTACACAGAAGAATAACAAAAAGGTAATAAACTCAGCCATCGATCAATTGTACACAATTCTCATAAGTAACGAAAAGGAAAAATGATAAAATACACTTCAACTGTCCAGTACAACACGGGCGATAGTTCCACGGAAACAGCCAATTGCCTACACAATCCAGCATTCTACGATTACTATCATCAAAGGAACTGTAACCATCTAATGTTTTCTTATTATCTAGAGAGCACAGTCTTGTCAAATATTCAACAAATGTGATTATATAACAAATTGTTTCAAATTGTGCACATAGTCAGCAAAAAAAGCTAGATTTCATAGCTGAACTCTGCACAATCACCACCTACAGGGGCGGATCTACTATGAAACTAATGAAGCTTAAGCTTCAGGGCCCATAATCCCGGTGGGGCCCCAGATGCGACTTTAGTCCAGATATTCTTCCGATTTAAATCGGAATTCCGATTATTTTTGTTTTCCTAGAAATGAATCTGATTTTTCACATCGATTAAACCCCTCGCCTCGACTAAATTTCACGTCACACTTAAATCGCCGCCTCTCTCCAGCTCCTGTGAGGAGGGGCTGAGGCCGCCGCGGGCGGGGGCAGGGCTTGACGTCAACGCGCGCGCCTCTCCCCTCCCACTTGCTGGAGCGGGAGAGAGGCGGCGATTAGTCGAGGCACGGATTAGGTGGGAGGTTTAGTTAAGTTGAGGTGGAGTTAAGGTGTGAGGTGAGGTGAGAGGTTTATTTCACGGACGAGGTTTAGCGAGGCACAGTTTAGTCGTGGCGAGGATTAGGTGTGAGGAGAAGTTTGCTAGTGAGGTATCGTCGAGGCGAGGGGTTTAATGAGATGAAGGGATTAGTCGAGGTGCAGGTGAGGGGAAGTGAGCGTAGGTGAGGTGAGGAGAAGTGGGTGTCTGAGCTCAGGATGGGAGACCGAGGTGCTGCTGAAGGAGACGAGACCACTGCCTTCTGTGGCAGAGAATTCCACAAATTCACAACACTGGGTGAATACGTTTTTTCTCATCTCAGTGCTATGCAAAGAGACATTTCAGGTAACATATTTTTTGTAAAGATTTTTTTAGGAGGCCATTTATTGAAACATATAAGATTATTAAGGGTTTGGACATGCTAGAGGCAGGAAACATGATTCCAATGCTGGGAGAGTCCAGAACCAGGGGCCACAGTTTAAGAATAAGGGGTAGGCCATTTAGAACAGAGATGAGGAAATACTTTTTCACACAGAGAGTTGTGAATAGACAATAGGTGCAGGAGTAGGCCATTCAGCCCTTCAAGCCAGCACTGCCATTCAATGTGATCATGGCTGATCATCCACAATCATTACCCCATTCCTGCCTTCTCCCCATATCCTCTGACTCCGCTATCTTCAAGAGTGGATTGGCAGCGGAGGCCAATTCTCTGGAGGCTTTCTAGAGTCAGTTATTAAAGACTGGATAGCAACACATTTGGAAAGTGGTGAAATCATTGGACAAAGTCAGCATGGATTTACGAAAGGTAAATCATGTCTGACGAATCTTATAGACTTTTTCGAGGATGTAACTAGTGGAGTGGATAGGGGAGAACCAGTGGATGTGTTGTATCTGGACTTTCAGAAGGCTTTTGACAAGGTCCCACATAAGAGATTATTATACAAACTTAAAGCACATGGTATTGGGGATTCAGTATTGATGTGGATAGAGAACTGGCTGGCAAACAGGAAGCAAAGAGTAGGAGTAAACGGGTCCTTTTCACAATGGCAGGCAGTGACTAGTGGGGTACCGCAAGGCTCAGTGCTGGGACCCCAGCTATTTACAATTTATATTAATGATCTGGATGAGGGAATTGAAGGCAACATCTCCAAGTTTGTGGATGACACTAAGCTGGGGGGCAGTGTTAGCTGTGAGGAGGATGCTAGGAGACTGCAAGGTGACTTGGATAGGCTGGGTGAGTGGGCAAATGTTTGGCAGATGCAGTATAATGTGGATAAATGTGAGGTTATCCACTTTGGTGGCAAAAACAGGAAAGTAGACTATTATCTAAATGGTGGCCGATTAGGAAAAGGGGAGATGCAGCGAGACCTGGGTGTCATGGTACACCAGTCATTGAAAGTAGGCATGCAGGTGCAGCAGGCAGTGAAGAAAGCGAATGGTATGTTAGCTTTCATAGCAAAAGGATTTGAGTATAGGAGCAGGGAGGTTCTACTGCAGTTGTACAGGGTCTTGGTGAGACCACACCTGGAGTATTGCGTACAGTTTTGGTCTCCAAATCCGAGGAAGGACATTATAGCCATAGAGGGAGTGCAGAGAAGGTTCACCAGACTGATTCTCTGCCACAGAGGGTAGTTGAGGCCAGTTCATTGGCTATATTTAAGAGGGAGTTAGATGTGGCCCTTGTGGCTAAAGGGATCAGGGGGTATGGAGAGAAGGCAGGTACGGGATACTGAGTTGGATGATCAGCCATGATCATATTGAATGGCAGGCTCGAAGGGCCGAATGGCCTACTCCTGCACCTATTTTCTATGTATCTATGTAGAGAGAGATAGATAGAGCTCTTAAAGATAGCAGAGTCAATGGACATGGGAAGGCAGGAAAGGGGTACTGATTGTGGACGATCAGCCATGATCACAGTGAATGGCGATGCTGGCTCAATGGGCCGAATGGCATACTCCTGCACCTATTGTCTGTGTCTATTTCATGAAATATATATCTTTTGGGGGTTATTTTACTGCTTATGTGTTAGAAAAACTCTAAGCTTATGTTATGTAAACTATCAGCAGAACGCCTGAGAATCACTTTCAATTTATTGAAAATGCAGGAGCTTCAGGCCCCTGAACCGCCACCGGGGCGCTGCCCCTGGACCCGGCTAGGGGCCTAGCCAGCCTGTCGTGGAAAAAACCCATTGAAGAAGATAACAGTGGTTACCCAGACCTCGTTGCTGGTTGCGAAGGGGGACACATAACAGTTCAAGCTTCAGGGCCCCGAAAATGTAGATCCGCCACTTATCACCTACCAATACAGCCAATACAGACGATAACCTCTCTTACAAATAGAAAATTCCAAGTATAATATTTTATTAATTTAATAGGAAAGGTACACAAGTTAATGTTGTTAATGAATTTTCCCTTTCATTAAACAAATCCATGATTTAAACATGGAGACGATTTAAAAATGAGCACCGAATGTGATTATGTTTCACATCTTTTGGTTGGTCCTATAAGTTTAGTTTTCACTTTGAAACCAGTGTGCCTTTTGTTATCAGTTGAGAGGTAAAGAAAGCATTTAGTATTTTCATAATTCAAATACTTAAATTTGTCTACAGTCGCTCCCTGACGTGTCAGACTCGATAACAATCAGCACGGGAGCACCCCAAGGCTGCATGCTCAGCCCCCTGCTGTACTCACTCTATACTCATGACTGCGTAGCCGGTCATAGTGCGAACTCCATCATCAAGTTCGCTGACGACATCACTGTTGTGGGACGTATCACTAATGGGGATGTCAGAGTATAGAAGAGAGATCGAGCAACTATCCATATGGTGCCAGCACAATAACCTGGCCCTCAACACCAGCAAAACCAAGGAACTGATTGTGGACTTTGGAAGGAGTAGGATGGGGACCCACAATCCCGTTTATATCAACCGGTCGATGGTTAAAAGGGTCAAGAGCTTTAAATTCCTGGGCGTGCACATCTCTGAAGATCTTTCCTGGTCCGAGAACACTGATGCAACTATTAAGAAAGCACATCAGCACCTCTACTTCCTGAGAAGATTACGGAGAGTCGGTTTGTCAAGGAGGACTCTCTCTAACTTCTACAGGTGCACAGTAGAGTTGCATCGTGGCTTGGTTCAGCAACTTGAGAGCCCTGGAGAGGAAAAGACTACAAAGAGTAGTAAACACTGCCCAGTCCATCATCGGCTCTGAACTCCCTTCCATCGAGGGGATCTATCAGTCGCTGCCTCAAAAAGGCTGGCAGTATCATCAAGGACCCACACCATCCTGGCCACACACTCATCTCCCTGTTACCTTCAGGTAGAAGGTACAGGAGCCTGAAGACTGCAACGACCAGGTTCAGGAATAGCTACTTCCCCACAGCCATCAGGCTATTAAACTTGGCTCGGACAAAACTATGAACATTAATAGCCCATTATCTGTTATTTGCACTTGATCAGTTTATTTATTCATGTATGTATATATTCATATAATGGTATATGGACACACTGATCTGTTTTGTAGTCAATGCCTACTATGTTCTGTTGTGCTGAAGCAAAGCAAGAATTTCATTGTCCTATCAGGGACACATGACAATAAACTCACGAACTTGAAATATTACGCTCCATGAACCCTTGCACATGTCAGATTTTACGCAAGTCAGAAACGGCTCTTCAGTTACCAGTTACCATGTACCATGTGCGCCATCTAGCAGGCGACAGGGGAATAACAGGAATGCTGAACTCAACTGGTTCCTCACTAGCTTTGTTATTAGTTGTCCAGCAGGTCCCACCATCGGCCAAATTGCAAGTCGCATTTCATAAGTGGTGGAAGGGGAAGGAGAGTTTGGAAATACATTTGAGTTCTTTCTTCTTCGGCGTTTGTAACTTTCAGTCTGCAGTGAGCACAGGATGGGAAGGAAACGGAGATTCAAATCTGCCCCCTTTTAGCTGTCGGACTGGGTAAGGCGTGCCCTTGTGCAGTCTGTCACTCAGAGATGGCTCCCTTCATAATCTGCCCCAGGCACATTGGGAGAAGCACGCATATCGAAGGTGTTCTTTTAGTTTAGTGTAGAGATGCAGCTTGGAAACGTAAACTGGAAAGTAAACTTATTGTACTAATACCGAATTGTTTATGTAAGTGTGATTTTACAGAAGTCACCTATTATGCAAGCCGGGGTGTGTCTGTACTAAATGACTACCAGTCATTTAAATCTGTCTAACCTCAGGTTACCCCATTCTTTTTTTCTGCATCCTGAACCATCAATGATAATATATCATGTTCATCTGGAACCATACAGTTCATATTTGAATGTGCAATTCTTGAAGCCCCATTAATAAATACAAATATAAGTGCAGACATATAAAATTACTCCTTCAGGGCGATGACAGGCCAGGCCCAAGTTCTTCCAAGGTGTCAATCTCTGCACAATGGTATAATTCAGCAGTTCGCTTTTACTTACTGTCATCAGTTCTGGGGGGATATCTTTTTGATTTGGATCCAAGTCACAGATTTCTCTAGCTGCTTTCATACGCTCCTTACATGTATTCAAGAGTCTGTGTTTTTTGTCATCCAGCCCTCTATATTGTTGCTATAATCCAAAATCAAAACAATGTCATGGACAATGGCATTATAACAATGTCAGCTAGACTAATTTGACCAATTTATATACTATAAATTTTACATAAGAGAACAAGGTTACATGAATAAAAATGGTAAGTGTCAAGCAAGACTTCAAACTAGAAAGGCACCACTTGCAACACATTAACGAGTTAAAGCCATTTTGTATAAATTTGGATAACTCTATGGAGACTATTTAAATAAACTGACGTGTGAAATAAAGATCGGAAAAATAATCAGTTTGATTAAAGTATCCATCGCAACTTGGGGTAAACAGAACAGTGTTGGCAAAAGCAATTCATTCATCAATCTCAATATACCGAGTCAGCATAAAGTGTGGTAACAATACCTCTTTGAATTTTTGCTCTGCATTAGATTCTTTAAATTCAGTTTCCACCTGATTCTTCTGATAAATTAACAAAGTGTTTTCGAGAACAAAGAAAACTTTCTCCATGTTCAGTGTCATGCAGGTCTAGAAACAAAAGAGTGAAGGAGTGTAACAGTGCACGTCACTTCTCGTCCCCATCCCATAAACGTTCACCGCCCTACTGCTCTTGTGAACAGCTTTAACAAAAATGCCTATTTGCATTGCCAGTGTACTGAAAAATCTTCATAACATTGTAGACTGGAAATAAAGAAAGGGACTGATTCAGTAGTGGGTTTACTGTAATAGGATTCTGTGATGGGTTACTTGTCACATCTTTGCTTGATAAGTATGTTTTGTCGGCAACCATAAATGATTCAATTATTATTTTATTTCCATAAGGAAGATTTCATTGAATCTTGTGAGAAATTATTTCAGTTAACTGCCTATCCATCCTGCCAGTTGGAAATAAAATGCTTGGAACAGCGTCAACATTAAAATGAAGCACAAAAATAATTCCACCCATATCACATAAAGGAAGAGAATTCACTATCACCCTGTTTGTATGCTTGCAGGTCTTTGTCCCAGGCATAGAGTGAGCTCTCTACCACTTTGGATGCTAGTTAAAAGAATTTCCCATGTTACTAACTGTCTATATTCTTTAAAATAAAACAATGGCAAATTTGAAAAGAACACCTGGAAAAATGAAATCTTGATAAGTGGTCAATCCCCAGGGCGCTTGGACTTTACAGATTTCATGGCAGCAAGACAATAGGTGCAGGAGTAGGCCATACAGTCCTTCAAGCCAGCATTCAATGCGATCATGGCTGATCATCCATAATCAGTACCCTCTTTCTGCCATCTCCCCATATCTCCTGACTATCTTCAAAAGCCCTATCTAGCTCTCTCTTGAAAGTTTCCAGAGAACCGGACTCCACCACCCTCCGAGGCAGAGAATTCCACAGACAGAACTCTATGTGAAAAAGTGTTTCCTCATCTCCAAATGGCTTACCCCTTATTCTTAAACTGTGGCCCCTAGTTCTGGACTCCCCCAACTTCGGGAACATGTTTCCTGCCTCTAGCGTGTCCAAACCCTTAATAATCTTCTATGTTTCAATAAGATCCCCTCTCATTCTTCTAAATTCCAGAGTATACAAGCCCAGCCGCTCCATTCTATCAATATATGACAGTCCCGCCATCCCGGGAATTAACCTTGTGAAGCTACGCTGCACTCCCTCAATAGCAAGAATGTCCTTCCTCAAATTTGGAGCAAAACTGCACACAATACTTCAGGTGTGGTCTTACTAGGGCCCTGTACAACTGCAGAAGGACCTCTTTGCTCCTATACTCAACTCCTCTTGTTATGAAGGCCAACATGCCATTTGCTTTCTTCACTGCCTGCTGTACCTGCATGCTTACATTGACTGATGAACAAGGACCGGATAGACTTGGTTTATACTCACTAGAATTTAGGAGATTGAGAGGGGATCTTATAGAAACTTACAAAATTCTTAAGGGGTTGGACAGGCTAGATGCAGGAAGATTGCTCCCGATGTTGGGGAAGTCCAGGACAAGGGGTCACAGCTTAAGGATAAGGGGGAAATCCTTTAAAACCGAGATGAGAAGAACTTTTTTCACACAGAGAGTGGTGAATCTCTGGAACTCTCTGCCACAGAGGGTAGTCGAGGCCAGTTCATTGGCTATATTTAAGAGGGAGCTAGATGTGGCCCTTGTGGCTAAAGGGATCAGAGGGTATGGAGAGAAGGCAGGTACGGGATACTGAGTTGGATGATCAGCCATGATCATATTGAATGGCGGTGCAGGCTCGAAGGGCCGAATGGCCTACTCCTGCACCTAATTTCTATGTTTCTATGTTTCTATGACCCCAGATCCCGTTATACTTCCCCTTTTCCCCAACTTGACACCATTTAGATAATAATCTTCCTTCCTGTTTTTGCTACCAAAGTGGATAACCTCACATTCATCCACATTAAACTGCATCTGCCCACTCACCCAACCTGTCCAAGTCACCCTGCATTCTCATAGCATCCTCCTCACAGTTCACACTGCCACCCAGTTTTGTGTCATCTACAAATTTGCTAATGTCACTTGTAATCCCTTCATCTAAATCATTAATATGTATTGTAAATAGCAGCGGTCCCAGCACCGAGCCTCGCGGTACCCCATTAGTCACTGCCTGCCATTCTGAAAGGGACCCGTTAATCCCTACTCTTTGTTTCCTGTCTGCCAACCAATTTTCTATCCATGTCGGCACACTACCCCCAATACCATGTGCCCTAATTTTGCCCACTAATCTCCTATGTGGGACCTTATCAAATGCTTTCTGAAAGTCCAGGTACACTACATCCACTGGCTCTCCGTTGTCCATTTTCCTAGTTACATCCTCAAAAAATTCCAGATTAGTCAAGCATGATTTCCCCTTCGTAAATCCACGCTGACTCGGATCGATCCTGTTACTGCTATCCAAATGTGCCGCTATTTCATTTTTTATGATTGACTCCAGCATTTTCCCCACCACCGATGTCAGGCTAACTGGTCTATAATTCCGTTTTCTCTCCTGCATTTCTTAAAAGTGGGATAACATTAGCTACCCCCCAATCCACAGGAACTGATCCTGAATCTATAGAACATTGGAAAATTATCACCAATGCGTCCACGATTTCGAGAGCCACTTCCGTAAGTACCCTGGGATGCAGACCATCAGGCCCTGGGGATTTATCAGCCTTCAGTCCCATCAGTCTATCCAACACCATTTCCTGCCTAATGTGGATTTCCTTCAGTTCCTCCGTCCCCCAGATCCCCTGGCTAGTACATCAGGAAGATTGTTTCTGTCCTCCTTAGTGAAGACAGATCCAAAGTACCTGTTCAACTCATCTGCCATTGCCTTGTTCCCCATAATAAATTCACCTTTTTCGGTCTTCAAGGGTCCAACTTTGGTTTTAACTATTTTTTTCCTCTTCACATACCTAAAGAAGCTTTTACTATCCTCCTTTATATTCTTGGCTAGCTTACCTTCATACCTCATCTTTTCTCCCCATATTGCCTTTTTAGTTATCTTCTGTTACTCTTTAAACGTTACTCAATCCTCTGGCTTCTTTTGCTATGTTGTACTTCTCTTTTATTTTTATACTGTCCCTGACTTCCCTTGTCAGCCACTGAATTTCCTTCCTCACCAACAGAGCTACCCCACCCCCTCTGCCCACATGTCTGTCTTTTCGATAGGATGTATACCCTTGAATATTCAGTTCCCAGCCCTGGCCCTCTTGCAGCCATGTCTCTGTAATTCCCACATCATACTTGCCAATTTCTAACTGAGCCTCAAGCTCATCCACTGTATTTCTTATACTTCGTGCATTCATATACAACACTGACTTCGGTATTCACCTCCCCTCTCACTAATACAAGCACAGACGTACTGCAGTCTTTTTACATAAAACAGATTACATGTATTTTGCACTTCGTAGCCTCAGTGGTGTTAACATTTAGTTTTGAAACGAGCTAAGAAAGCAATTTAAAGCATTTTACACACAAATCAACTTTTATTTGCAAAGTATGGTTAACAATTAACACATTGAAATGCAAGACCAAGACTTGAAAATATACATTTTCTATAAATAAAATATACATATAATTGAAAATATATATAAAATCATTTAAATCTACATTGTAGAATGCATACAGACTTATTTTGAAGAAATCAATAAAATATTCCTAGGTATGGGTGGCTATTTAGCATCTTAATTTATTATATTATTTTAATAAAATGCATTGATTTGTGTACTGCTGGTTACACATTAATGATTTCTTAACAGAAAATTACACAAATATGTCCTTCATACACTTTTTAGCATATTTTGTCAGAGATTTGAGAAATGGAAAGAACTTATTACAAAAAAGTATTGTTCCATAAATTCCTTTGTGTCTGTCCTACCTTGATGAGCTGCGTTAATTCCGAAACAAGTTTGGCTTTCTGGGTATAGATTGCCTTCATCTTCGCATTAGCTTTTTGTTCTTCCTCTTGAAGATTGATGGTGTCCATCTCCATCTGCTTGAGACTGAGAATAAATTGGCAAATGTGAGCGTTGAACTACCAATTGTCTGTTAACACAATAATACTCTGTGCCAAGATTGTCAACGCTTCAGGTAAGAGCCTGCTGCCACTGTTAGTATTTACTGTACATTTATGCTATTCAGAGATCAGATTTACAATAAACCTCAAACAGATACTGGCTGAAATTATCAAATGAATCAGAAAACGTCCTTAGGGTTAACCTCATTTGGTTCCAAAATCAATAAAGTTATCGACAAAAAGGCTGTACAAACCTATTATCACAAAGCCATTTTAGCTTCAAATGCCTCTGTGCCTCTGTGACATCCATTATCTGAAGCTTCTTCCTCAGATAAATAAGGCTGATTTCATTTTGTTTGCATTAATATTGCATTATTAAAATAATACAAGGAAGCAACAGATACAGTGCTCTCCATAATATTTGGGACAAAGACTCATCATTTATTTATTTGCCTCTGTACTCCACAATTTGTGATTTGTAATAGAAAAAAATCACGTGGTTAAAGTGCACATTGTCAGATTTTAATGAATGTCATTTTTATACATTTTGGTTTGTAATGTAAAATTGTTGTAATGTAGAAATTACAGCACTGTTTATACATAGCCCCTCCATTTCAGGGCACCATAATGTTTGGGACACAGCAATGTCATGTAAATGAAAGTAGTCATGTTTAGTATTTTGTTGCATATCCTTTGCATGCAATGACTGCTTGAAGTCTGCGATTCATGGACATCACCAGTTGATGGGTGTCTTCTCTGGTGATGCTCTGCCAGGCCTGTATTGCAGCCATCTTTAGCTTATGCTTGTTTTGGGGTCTGGTCCTCTTCAGTTTTCTCTTCAGCATATAAAAGGCATGCTCAATTAGGTTCAGATCGGGTGATTGACTGGGCCACTCAAGAATTGACCATTTTTTAGTTTTGAAAAACTTCTTTGTTGCTTTAGCAGTATGTTTGGGATCATTGTCTTGCTGTAGAATGAACCACCGGCCAATGTGTTTCGAGGCATTTGTTTGAACTTGACCAGACAGGGTGTGTCTATACACTTCAGAATTCATTATGCTACTACCATCAGCAGTTGTATCATCAATGAAGATGAGTGAGCCAGTACCTTCAGCAACCATACATGCCCAGGCCATAACACCCCCACCACCGTGTTTCACAGATGAGGTGGTATGCTTTTGATCTTGGGCAGTTCCTTCTCTCCTCCATACTTTGCTCTTGCCATCACTCTAATATAAGTTAATCTTCGTCTCATTTGTCCACGAGACTTTTTAGCAGAACTGTGGTTGCTCTTTTAAGTACTTCTTGGCAAACTATAACCCGGCCATCCTATTTTTGCGGCTAATCAATGGGTTGCATCTTGCAGTGTAGCCTCTGTATTTCTGTTCATGAAGTCTTCTGCAGACAGTGGTCATTGATAAATCCACACCTGACTCTTGAAGAGTGTTTCTGATCTGTCGGACAGGTGTTTGGGCGTTTTTCTTTATTATAGAGAGAATTCTTCTGTCATCAGCTGTGGAGGTCTTCCTTGGCCTACCAGTTCCATTGCGATTAGTAAGCTCACCAGTGCTCTCTTTCTTCTAAATTATGTTCCAAACAGTTGATTTTGGTAAGCCTAAGGTTTGGCTGATGTCTCTAAGTTTTAGTCTTGTTTCTCAGTCATAATGGGTTCTTTGACTTTCATTGGAACAACTTTGGTCCTCATGTTGATAAACAGCAATAAAAGTTTCCAAAGGTGATGGAAAGACTGGAGGAAAGACTAGGTGCTGAGAGCTCTCTTATACCTGCATTAAGGAGGCAATTAAACACACCTGAGCAATTACAAACATCTGTGAAGCCACGTGTCCAAAACATTATGGTGCCCTGAAATGGGGGGGGAGGGGGGGCTATGTATAAACACAGCTGTAATTTCTACATGATGAAACCAAAATGTATTAAAATACCCTTTAATAAAATCTGACAATGTGCACTTTAACCACATGTGATTTTTTCTATTACAAATCTCAAATTGTGGAGTACAGAGGCAAATAAATAAATGATGGGTCTTTGTCCCAAACATTATGGAGGGCATTGTATAATACAAAATCTAGTACGTGTTCAAAGTTCTGCTGCTTGTTTTGATTAATTAAAGACAATCCAGATTCTATCAATACCTTGCATTAATTCTGGTTTTGTATAATTGTTGCATACTTCAAGGTCTACAAATAACCCTTTCATACCAGAATGATAAAAGTGCAATACTGTAATCACAGAGGCCACTTCAGTATTATGCACACTGAAAATATACACACAATGTGTGTTATATTCCCTTGATAAATCATATATTCATAAGTCATAGGAGCAGAATTAGGCTATTCGGCCCATCGAGTATACCCCGCCCCTCAAACATGGCTGATCTATCTTTCCCTCTCAATCCCATTCTCCTGCCTTCTCCGCGTAAACTTTGACACCCTGACTAATCATTAATCATTATTCCATAAATAATTTGTTCATAAATAACCACTCAAAAAGCCTGCTAAAACCAACATTTTGTTGGACAGTGAATTTGGTAAAGAGCAGTGCTTTACAGGTTGTCTTCTATATAACAAACACTTTTAGGATTTCCATTGTAAAGGTGGTAAAGAAAGTACTGAAAACAAGCTGAGTGGCACAGTAAGGGGGAGTACCTGTCGTTCTTTGTACTGATTTTTTGTTCTAGTTGCCTTCTTTTGCTCTTCATCTCCAAAAGTTCTTTCTTCTTTGTCCTTAGTTCATTATCTTTCCGCTCCAGATGCCTGTACGTCTCAGAAATTTCAGCAATGCGTGATTCCACTGCATTTAGCTTTGCAGTTATCTCCTGTAAACGAAGCATGCAAATGGCATGACATGATGCAACTACCTTTTGCTCTGTCTGTTTTCTTACTGCAGTTTGCTTTTACATTGAAATGAAAAGGTAACTGACAACATTGTAAGAAAAATTAATGCCACATGACTACAGGCCAGCTCCTTGTAGTTCCCAATGGGTTCTAGGGCTTAACCACTCGGAAGAAAACCATGCTGCATTTTCCAGAAGAAAAATATTACAAACAAAAAAACACAGCTTGGACAAGATAGGCAAAATTCAATTGCACGTTTTGGGGAAAACAGCATTCCAGAACATTGGAATGGCATAGCATTTACTAACACTCCAAAGCTAGACAACTGGAATGATAGATATCTGTGATCCTCAAAAATAACACATCCTGGAAAATATTTTAATTATTTTATGCCTTCAACATTCATACGAAAAGCCATTATCTAGTATCTAACTTCTATCTATCTATCTATCTATATATATTACTAGACCAAGTGGGACCCGTTGTGGGGGGGGGCACCTATGGCGTCACACACACTAACCACCCACCACACACACACAGGGGAGGGGGGAGGGGGTCGAGAGGGGGAGGGAGAGGAGGGGGGGGAAAGAGGAGGGGGAGAGAGAGAGGAGGGGGGAGAGAGAGAGGAGGGGGGGAGAGAGAGAGGGGGGGGGAGAGAGAGAGGGGGGGGAGAGAGAGAGGAGGGGGGAGAGAGAGAGGAGGGGGGAGAGAGAGAGGAGGGGGGAGAGAGAGAGGAGGGGGGAGAGAGAGAGGAGGGGGGAGAGAGAGAGGAGGGGGGAGAGAGAGAGGAGGGGGAGAGAGAGAGGAGGGGGGAGAGAGAGGAGGGGGGAGAGAGGAAGGAGGGGGGAGAGAGGAAGGAGGGGGGAGAGAGAGAGGAGGGGGAGAGAGAGAAGGGGGAGAGAGGAGGGGGGAGAGAGGAGGGGGCGATGTCACTCGCAGCGCGTGAACACAACGTGCAGCCATTGTGACGTCATCAGCCAAAACCAGCCGAATTTCTAAGTCATTTGACATTTTTCACCATTTTGATTAATATCTGGAGAAATAATGCGTGAATTTTTCAGATAAGGCGATTTTTGACTTCACCGGATAAATCGCCTTATCTGAAAAATTCACGCATTATTCACTCGCAGCGCGTGGAACACAGCGAAAAACCGGGGGGGGGGTAAGAGGGTGATGTCACTCGCAGCGCGTGGAATACAGCGGAGCAGAGCCATTGTGACGTCCCCATCTCGTTTATTTTCAAAGATTTTCAAGACTTTTTATCTGAAAGTTGATTCGGGGGCCAGGTGCAATATCATGTGCCTAGCTGTGTTTAAAAAGTTACAAAAAACAGAGACTGTTATTCCAACGGCTGCCTCCCTTGTCCCATTTGCAGGAGCTCGAAATGTTCAGGTAAGCCGATTTTTAACTTCACCGGATAAATCTCTACAGGATTATGTACATTTTTTACCGTCAGGGCATTGTTTTTTCGTGCAGTATGATTATACTTATACACACCCACACACATCCAAGTATATAGATAGATATATTATTATATTACTAAAACTCTTATCTTCTTTGTTTCTATATTTGTTTGTTTCTATGCCGGTTTGTACCTATATTTGCATAAAAACGGTCCACGATAGCACTACAATTTTTCCACCACCTTACCCACCATTGTCATGTGATGTGCAAAAAAATAAATTTTGTTCAAATTGACGCCATATTTTACAAGTTATTCACGTTTAAAACTTAAAAAAATTAAAACAGCATCCCCACTTGCTGTCCTTGACTGGCGTCACAAAGGACACCGAAACGGGTCCTCAGCGCAGCCTTTGCACAATTTAGACTGCCATCTTCTTTTCCTTGGGCCACGACGGCTGCACGGGTAAGTTTCCTTCCATTTTACGGCTGCTCCGGGCCCGCAGGGAGGGAGGAGCGGGACCCTGGGCAAGGAGTTGGAGCCAGTGCGGGGTCGGGGAGAGGTTGTGCCGGCGACCCGCCCGCGGGGAGGGAGAACAGCAGCACCTGGGGCAAGGACATTTTCATTGGGGGGGGGAGATAGCGGGGAGGTGTAGATCAGTGTCACTCATGTTACTAGTTTAACAGAAAGCTTCCCTGCCTTGTTCTCACACTTATAGAGTAACGTGCTAGTATGAAGTCACCTATGCTGTAATGTTAATAAAGTCTTTGGACCGTAAACACGGTGTGAGACTTTGGTTATTCCAACAGCAGAATCACAACATAGTGTCAGAGTGTACGGACTCATTCCTTGCTTAATTATATTGCTATTATTTTAGTTTGTTGTTTTCTCCAGTGATATTGCAATGGCTTCTGCTCTCAGAAAACCGGAGATCCTGGTATTTGATGAGGATCTTGCAGAACGGTGGCGAGTATTTGAAGAGGATTTCTCAATTTACATTGAAGCAGCTCGCCCAACTGCTGCTCCCAGTGTTCGAGCGTCAGTTCTGCTTAATCTGGCAGGCACAGAAGCTCCTCGTCGTGCCAGAAGATTTCACTATGAACCGGCTAGATTTGACCCGGCTGGTGTCCAGATTGCTCCTGCTGAATCTATCTGAAACCCTGACTGTTTACTATGCAAATTCCGAGTTATGCGAGTTATGAACCAACTAAGTCATGGAGCAGCATTTGTTCTTTTCCCGAAGCCAGAGACAGGGAGAACCTGTGGAGATGTATGTCAGTGCACTGAAGCACATTGCCAATCGATGCGACTTCAGGGATATATGTGATAGCCTTGTCCGTGACCGTCTGGTTTATGGCGTCCGCAATGATAAATTACGTGACAAGTTACTGCGGGATGTTGACCTTACTCTAGAGACTGCTGAAAACCGCTGTCGTATTGCTGAAATGGCTGACGCTCACACAAAACTCTTGGGACACTCTGCTGGTCGAGAGATTAATGATACCGGTATGTCATTAAATCTCTCCCCGTTTTCCTCAAGTGCCTGATACCAGTTGAGACTAATAGACAATTGCTTTAACTGTGGCGGTTCACATGCTGCTGTTCGTGACCGTTGCCCTGCGTATGGAAAATTATGTCGATTTTGCAACAAAATAATCATTTCTTTAAATGCTGTCGTTCACGCAGCAACAGAGTTCAAACAAGACAATCTGTTAATTCGCTTGGCCGTGAGAACTTGCTCTCAGAATGCTCTCAACCAGCTCCCACGGATTTGCAGGCTGCTGGCGAATATTTTGACGTCGATATACATTCCTTGTCTGATTTAATGCATAAACAACTGGACCCCAAGGTCGCTTTGCTCGTTAATGGCAAGACTTTTTATCTGAAAGTTGATTCGGGGGCCAGGTGCAATATCATGTGCCTAGCTGTGTTTAAAAAGTTACAAAAAACAGAGACTGTTATTCCAACAGCTGCCTCCCTTGTCCATTTGCAGGAGGACCAGTGCACCCTATCGGTGAAGTTGAGTTATGCTGCTGTCTTAACTCGCGTGTCTACAACCTGAGTTTCTATGTGGTTCGTGAAAATGTGCCGTCTCTATTGGGTGTCAACGCATGTCAACACATGTGTCTTATCTCTTTCAGCCCTTCTGTTTGTCATCTGACTACAGCCTGTGACTTTAGACAACAAATCCTGACACAATACAAGATAGTATTTGACGATAAGCTGGGCAGGTTGCCTGTCAGGTACACGATCACCATTGACCCAGAGGCAATTCCAGTTATTGGTCCAGCTCATATGATTCCCCATGCGATGCGGTACCGCGTTCAAAGTGAACTTAACAGAATGGTGTCTCTAGGTGTAATTGCTCCCATCGCTGACCCCTCGGATTGGGTCTCCACCATGGTCGTGGCTACGCAGAAGAATAAAGACGAGATACGGATTTGCATCAACCCCAAGGACTTCAACACAGTAATCAAACAACCTTGCTATCCCATGCGCACTGTGGACGAGATCACAGCGTAGATGTATGAGGCAACTGAATTCATTCTGGCAGATTTCGCTGGAACACAACTCCTCCAAGTTAACCACTTTCAGCACTCCGTTCGGACGTTACAGATTTCTTCGCATGCCTTTTGGAATAAGCTCTGCTAGTGAAGTATTTCAACAAGCTATGGAGTAGTTGTTTGCAGGCTACCCATGCTCTATCGTAGTGGATGACATCCTCGTTACGGGACAAACTGTCGAAGAACACGATGCTAATCTGACAAAGGTCCTGGATCGCGCCAAGGCCATTAACCTCAAGCTGAACCCTCAATAATGCAAATTCAGGATAAATAAGGTGAAATACTTAGGCCATGTGTTTACTAAAGACAGCCTAAAAACTGATCCGGCGAAAACCAGTGCTATCAACGAGCTCCCAGCGCCCACAGACGTTCTAAGTTTGCAGAGATTCCTTGGCATGGTTAACTACTTGAGTAAATTCATTCCGGGTTTTAACGAAACATCAGCCCCATTGCGCCAGCTTACACACAAAGACACTGCTTAGACCTGGCACGAGCAACAGCAGAGGGTATTCGACATTCTTAAGCAGCAGATGTCTTGTGCTCCTACTCTCGCTTACTTTGATCCTAAACGACCGGTCACACTGACTTGTGACGCTTCACAACACGGACTAGGCGCAGCATGTCTTCAAAATGATGGTAACGGCAATAAGCCTGTTGCCTATGCCTCGCGCACTATGACTGACTCAGAACAACGGTTTGCCCAAATTGAGAAAGAGCTGTTGACGGTTGTTTCCGCCTGCAAGAAATTTGACGACTATCTTTGGACACACGATCACGATTAAAACTGACCACCAACCTCTGAGGAGAAAGAAGACGGAGGGCGCAGAGGGAGTGCTGGGGTGAGGGAGAATGGAGGGGGATAGGGGTAGGAAGAGGGATGGTGAGGTAATGGAGGAGGGGAGGGGAGAAGAGAGGAGGGGAGGGGAGGGAGGTTGTGAGGCGAGGAAGGAGAGGAGGGTTGGTGGAGGGTGGGGAGAGGGAGGATAATGGTGGAGGTAAATAGGGGACTGGAGAGGCAGAGTGAGATGCATTCACATTGATCTTATTTTTTTACAAGTTAGTGCCACATCTGTGCAGATGGGGGCTGTGGATGAGTGGCGGAAAATTGCGTTGGGGGACCAGGCCTCCCGTGTTACAGGGACTCAACGGGTCCCACTTGGTCTTGTGTGTGTGTGTGTGTGCACACACACACACACACACACACACACAATTATATATTATTGTTATTATATTACTAAAACCCTCATCTTGTTTGTTTGTATCCGTGTGTGTGTGCGTGATATCCCCAAACCCCGCCAAAACGGTGCACGATAACACTACTAATTTTGGCCCACCTTACACACCATTGTCCTGGGATGTAAATGAAACAAGTTTTGTTTGGATTGATGATATATTTTACAAGTTATTGACATTTTAAACTTTACAAAAATCACTTTTCAAAGGTAGGGGAAAGGATTGAGAGGGAGAGGCGAGGGAGGGAGTGGGGGAGGGGGAAGAAGAGGGAGGGTGAAGAGGAAGGGGAGGGAGTGCTGGGGGATGAGGGGGAATGGAGGAGGATAGGGGTAGGAAGAAGGATGGCGAGGCATAGTTGATGGAGGGGTGCCGTGACTCGCGTCACAACAGGAACCCCTCAGCCGCGCCTGTGCAGTTGGGGACTATGGGTCAGTGGTGGAATATTGCCATGGGGGACGGCCCCAACGGGTCCACACCTGGTCTAGGAATTGTTTAAAAGCTTACTTTTGCTTGATCATCCAATCGTCTTCTTTCCTCCACATCCACTTGAACGAGGAGGAATTGTGCATTTTTCAATGCTGTGTTACTTGAAACGGTCTTATTGGAATATACAGATTTTTTAACACTGTATCGCTCATCTCCTGTGTAGATCTGACGCAGTTGAGTTTCTTTTATCACCTGTAAAAGTGTCAATATTGGTAAGTGTTGTACAATGTAATAAATATTGTTTACGCTCCAGTACAATCTATCCAAACGCTCCCTAGTCTACACATTTTTTATTAAATCAGAAATACAAAAGGTAAATTCTCAAAAGTAAAATCATGTCTCTTGACCAACAAGCTCAAAATTTAAACAAAAAAAACATAAGCAGAATTTCTGTAGATTAAGAGAATGCAATCAACCCAAACTTACATTTGAACAATAATATCTAGCCTGACTGCTGTAAAGAATTGGGTGCAAAATGAGTTCTTATTTGTTGAAAACTTTTCCTATACTGATGTGAAAACCATCATCTATTGGCCGGTTCTCTGATCACAGATTTACTTAATTTGATTGCTGTTAACTTAGACACACAAGAAACTGTAGTGCTGCAATCTTGAACAAAACAGTGCTGGAGGAATATAACAGGTTAAGTGGAAAGTATGGTAGGATGACATGAAGGAAATGGATAGACGACATTTTGGGTCAGGACACTTCAAAGGTCTCAACTTAAAATACCGTCTGTCCATTTCCTTCACAGACCTGACCACGGAGTTCCTCCAGCTCTGTGTTTTGCTGGTAAATTATGAATATTCTGGTACATTGCAATATCATAGAGGATCCAAGTATGAATATATTACTTTAATTTAGTTTGGTTTAAAGATACAGCTTCTAAACAGGCGTGTCAGCCCACCAAGTCTACATCGGCCAATGATCACAAATACACTAGGGACAATTTACAGAAGCCAATTGGCCTGCTGCACATCTTTGGAATGTGGGTGGAAACCGGACCACCCAGGAAAAACACGTGCTGGAGGTCCCGGTCACAGGGAGAGCATACAAATTTGTACAAACATCTGGATCAAATCTGGGTCTCTGGCACTGTAAGGTAGCAACTCTACCACTGTGCCACCATACGAAGATATTTCTATTAGTGAACCTGCTAAAAACCAGGGGGTTGTTTGTTCAAATCTGTCTGCACAATCCAGTAAAGAATTAAGGAGAAATTGTTTTTGCTAAGTGATGCAAGGTTATTAAGATGATCAACCATGATCACATTGAATGGCGGTGCTGGCTTGAAGGGCCAAATGGCCTACTCCTGCACCTACTGTCTATTGTAAATGCATCTGACAAAAGGCAATAGAATAACACACTAAAAATTGGAAGAAATTGGATGGGGGAAAGCTTGTGTGAATCATAAACCAGTATCAATCAGTTGTGTCAAATGATCTTGTTCTGTCTATAAATTGTATGGTGTAACATATTCAGTTAATAATCAAAATCAAATTAACCACTGCATTCTAAATCACTATCAATGAGTAGTACTAATGACCAAATTGTTATTGTAATTGATATATATCCTTATTTTGTTACGATTTCTATAAATACATGAATTATTTGTCTTAACAAACAAAGGGAAAAAAAACATGTTTGCAGGGATGAAAAGCAAGTAAAATAGTCTAACTACTGAATCAGATTGAGCCACAGGTTCATACAATATTTATTCACTGAAATAGAAACTGAAAATTCACCCTTTGATTACTTTGTTCCACGGCTCATTTAGAGTCTGGAATCTATCCAGACGATGTCTGGGCTGGTCAGTGTGCCACTGATTATTTTAAACGTGCAGGGGGTCAAATTTATATAACAGAAACTACTTGCCTAAGATTAATTTGACATTAATCATAGGAAAGTAGGTCCTGTTATATAGAAAAGTTATTCATGATAAACATCATACATTTTGTAGCTTTTTCTGAAAAGAGGCCTTTGGGGAGATGCAACGTACCTACTGGTACAAAAGCCCAGAATGAACTTTGGGAAAATGAACCCAGGCTAATGAATGAACATTACTTAATTTCAAAAAGCTTTTGACAAAGTAACATAGAGAAAGAGAGTCCCAAGGGATTGGGTTAGATCAGGAATTGGCTGGATTCTCATGTACTCAGGGCTGTCTTTAATGGAGACCTACAATGATTCATATTAAGACCACATTTTTATGATAACGGGTAGAGACAAGGGAAACAGTCAGCACGACAGCAGATGACATAAAGATCTGTAGTTGCCAAAACCCCCGATAGTTAAAGAAATCAGAATCTTGTCTTGATGTTATAGGGAAAATGGACCCACATCTGAAAAATGGTATTTGATATAGATATGATGCAATAAGGGTAACATACACATACCATGTTGGGAAGTAAATTGAAATTGGTCATGTGCAAGGGACATGATGCATACATGGGGCGTGGAATATTGGGGGTTGGGGTGGGATTGTTGCGGGGCCCCATTGCTAAGACAAGCTGCGCTTTTAATGTCCATAAAATATAAAGGACAATTAACAATACCTACCTTTTCAATCATCGATTTGGTCTTTGCAGTTCCTATAGGAACCTCATAAACTCTGTACTGCTCACAAAGATAGCTCATTACAGGTTCTGGTGCATCGATCAGCTCTCGCAAATAAGATACAAAACCATAACTTCTAGCAAAAGACAAAAGTTCCCAATGTTAATAGGAAAATGATAAAGCAAACTGCTGAAAGACAGGTTTTCAAAAAGTAAGTGAAATGGCTGAAAATCAATATGTAAATTACACAAAAGGCTTTTATTTTTCAAGACAAAGGTGAATTGGCCATTGATACCAATTTGTAAAGATTAAGAAAACTATAATTAAGCAAATTTCAGATTCTCCAGTTACTTTTGATATTAACCAAGACTTCAATGAAACTGGAACGGAAAGCAAAACACACAAATCATAACCATAACAAATCATAAAATATCTAAAAATATCCCAGTGCGTATGACAATTAAACACTCTTGACATGCACTGCAATGTGGTAGAATTCAGAATCAAATGTTGTAAAGCAGAGGAGTAGAGCAGGAGTAAAGGATTTCAAAATTCTCTCAACAAGCAATGTCTGCAAAATGCTGTCCGAAAGCTGAACAATCTATGTAAATGTGACAGAGAAAGGAATTCAAACAATTTCTTTCTGTGTCTCATCTCCGAGTCTGAGGGTAGCACTCTCTTTCCCATCAAGTCTCACTCCATAATCCCAAGCACAAAAATGTAGCATCATATTCCAATGAAGTAATGAAGATATGCAGTACTTTGTTACGTTAAAATAAGGTCCCCTGAAGTGCAATTGAAGATCCATGGCATTT
>JAXLNO010002489.1:0-38418 GCA_038087875.1 Malacoraja senta | reverse complement strand
CCTTTAATCCATTCAATTTACCTAACACCACTTCCCGGCTAACCTGGATTTCACTCAGTTCCTCTATCTCATTTGACCCGTGGTCCCCTGCTATTTCCGGCAGATTATTTATGTCTTCCTTAGTGAAGACAGAACCAAAGTAGTTATTCAATTGGTCTGCCATGTCCTTGTTCCCCATGATCAATTCACCTGTTTCTGACTGCAAGGGACCTACATTTGTTTTAACTAATCTCTTTCTCTTCACATATCTATAAAAACTTTTGCAGTCAGTTGTTATGTTCCCTGCCAGTTTTCTTTCATAATCTATTTTCCCTTTCCTAATTAAGCCCTTTGTCCTCCTCTGCTGGACTCTGAATTTCTCCCAGTCCTCTGGTAGGCTGCTTTTTCTGGCTAATTTGTACGCTTCATCTTTTGTTTTGATACTATCCCTGATTTCCCTTGTTATCCACGGATGCACTACCTTCCCTGATTTATTCTTTTGCCAAACTGGGATGAACAATTTTTGTAGTTCATCCATGCAGTCTTTAAATGCCTTCCATTGCATATCCACCGTCAACCCTTTAAGACTGAATTGCCAGTCAATCTTGGCCAATTCACGTTTCATACCCTCAAAGTTACCTTTCTTTAAGTTCAGAACCCTTGTTTCTGAATTAACAATGTCACTCTCCATCCTAATGAAGAACTCAACCATATTATGGTCACTCTTGCCCAAAGGCCACGCACAACAAGACTGCTAACTAACCCTTCCTCATTACTCAATACCCAGTCTAGAATAGCTTGCTCTATCGTTGGTTCCTCTACATGTTGGTTTAGAAAACTATCCCGCATACATTCCAAGAAATCCTCTTCCTCAGCACCCCAGCCAATTTGATTCACCCAATCTATATGTAGATTGAAGTCACCCATTATAACTGTTTTACCTTTGTTGCACGCATTTCTAATTTCCTGTTTGATGCCATCCCCAACTCCACTACTACTGTTAGGTGGCCTGTACACAACACCCACTAGCGTTTTCTGCCCCTTAGTGTTTCGCAGCTCTACCCATATCGATTCCACATCCTCCAAGCTAATATCCTTCCTTTCCATTGCGTTAATCTCCTCTCTAACCAGCAACGCTACCCCACCTCCTTTTCCTTTCTGTCTATCCCTCCTGAATATTGAATATCCCTGGATGTTCAGCTCCCAGCCTTGGTCACCCTGGAGCCATGTCTCCGTGATCCCAATTATATCATAATCATTAATAGCTATCTGCACATTCAACTCATCCACCTTATTACAAATGCTCCTTGCATTGAGACACAAAGCCTTCAGGCTTGTTTTTACAACGCTCTTACCCCTTATACAATTATGTTGAAAAGTGGCCCTTTTTAATTTTTGCCCAGGATTTGTCTGCCTGCCACATTTACTTTTCACCTTGTTACCTATTGCTTCTACCCTCATTTTACACCCCTCTGTCTCTCTGCTCACACATTTAAGAAACCCACCACATCTTATTCTATGTTTATTATTTTTTTCTTCTTTCCCCCCTACCTGTTGGGTCAGAGTGCTTCCCTTCTCTGCCTCCTGCATCACACACCGTGTACAAGCTTTCTCTATTTGAGTCTCTCCCCCCAACCGTTCTAGTTTAAAGTCTCCCCTGTAGCCTTTGCAAATCTCCCCGCCAGGATATTGGTCCCCCTCGGGTTCAAGTGCAATCCGTCCTTTTTGTACAGGTCACACCTTCCCCAAAAGAGGTCCCAATGATCCAGAAACTTGAATCCCTGCCCACTGCACCAGTCCTTCAGCCACGCATTTATCCTCCACCTCGCTCCATTGTCGCGTGGCACAGGCAGTAATCCCGAGATTGTTACCTTTGCGGTCCTTCTCCTTAACTCTCCTCCTAACTCCCTAAATTCTCCTTTCAGGACCTCTTCCCTTTTTCTACCTATGTCATTGGTACCTATATGTACCACTACCTCAGGCTCCTCTCCCTCCCATTTCAGGATATCTTGGACACGTTCAGGCACATCCCAGACCCTGGCACCAGGGAGGCAAACTACCATCCGGGTCTCCTGACTGCATCCACAGAATCGCCTATCTGACCCCCTAACTATAGAGTCCCCTATTACTATTGCCCTCCTCTTCTTTTCCTTACCCTTCTGAGCAACAGGGCCGGTCTCTGTACCGGAGGCCCGGCCGCTGTCGCTACCCCCAGGTGGGCTGTCCCCCCCAACAGTACTCAAACAGGAGTACTTATTGTCAAGATGTACAGCCACCGGGGTACTCTCTAGTCCCTGCCTCTGCCCCTTGCCCCTCCTAACCGTGACCCACTTGTCTGTCTCCCGTGGTCTTGGAGTGACCACCTCTCTATAACTCCTCTCTATGACTTCCTCGCTCTCCCTGACCAGACGGAGGTCATCGAGCTGCTGCTCCAGGTTCCTAATACGGTCCCTTAGGAGCCCCATCTCGACGCACCTGGCGTAGATGTGGACGTCTGGATGGCTATCAGATTCCTTGACCTCCCACATCTGACATCAAGAACAGTAAACTGCCCTGGCCCTCATACTCCTCGTGTACCTAGGATACAATACAAATACAATACAATACAAAGTGCAATACAATACAATACAATCTGCTGGAAGAAATGAGCAGGGATCTGACTCCCAATCAGCTGCTTCCTCTAGTCCGCTTCCACCAATGAGCCGCTTCCTCTTGTATTAGACTGTAAACTGCGAATGGAACGTTACCGATTTGGGTTCCTCCTCCTCCCACACCAACAGCTCCAACGGCTCCCGGGCCTCTGTGGAACGAAGCCCCGCGATGGGGTTTTGTACTCACCGCCCGGACTTTACTCCTCCCACACCAACAGCTCCAACGGCTCCCGGGCCTCTGTGGAACGAAGCCCCGCGATGGGGTTTTGTACTCACCGCCCGGACATTGTTGGCCGGTGTGGGCAAGTTGGGCTGAAGGGCCTGTTTCTGTGCTGTATCTCTCTATGACAATGGTGTCAACCACTCTAGTTGGTAAAATGTCCTCCTCTCTGAAATATGGCTTCCCCTCTGCCACAACGGATGGAGTTCTCATCCGTATTCCCTCTATCTGCTCTCACTCTCTCTTCGCCGAGCCTGAGCTAAAAGGTAGATTCCCTGGCTCTCATTTTCCACATCACCCGGCTTTGTGTTCATTGCAGCGTACTTCGCAGTTTCCGCCAACTCTGACTCAATCCGACCGTCTGGTCACCTCTTCCCTTGCCCCCTTGTTGTATTTCACTCACTTCCAGACTTTCTTGTACATTTTTCCGCTCCCCTGCCCACCACTCCTTGACATTCCCGGGCAACTGGTCCATTCTGGTCCAAACTGAACACTTTTCCATTCAGTTCCTCCCTTCCCGCCATCCACAAGCCCAAAAGAACAGCGCCAGAGACCCGGGTTCGATCCTGACTATGGGTGCTGTCTGTATGGAATATGTATGTTCTCCCCGGGTGCTCTGGTTTAATCCAACACTCCAAAGACGTACAGGTTTGTAGGTTGTGTGTCTGGTGTGTGTAGGGTAGTGTTAACGTGCGGGGATCGCTGGTCAGCGCAGAACTTGTCGGCCGAAAGGGCCTGTTTCTACGCTAATGGTACGCCTTTAGTACCTTTAGTTTAGTTTATTGTCACGTGTACCGAGATGCGGTGAAAAGCTTTTTGCTGTGCGCTATGCAGTCAGCTGAAAGACTATACATGATTACAATCAAGCCATAGTGTGCAGGTACAGGATAAAGGGAATAACGTTTACTGCAAGATAAAATGCAGTAAAGTCCCATTGAAGATAGTCCGAGGGTCACCAGTGAAGTAGATGGGAGGTCAGCACTGCTCTCCAGTACGTGATAGCATGGTACAGTTGCCTGATAACAGCTGGGAAGAAACTATCCCTGAATCTGGAGGTGTGCGTTTTTACACTTCTGTACTTCAGTTTAGAGATACAGCACAAAAGCAGGCCCTTCTGCCCACTGAGTCCATGCCGACCAGCGATCCCCCTACAATTTTACCAAGCCAATGAACCTACAAATGTTTGTATTTCTTGCCTGTTGGGAGAGGGGAAAAGAGGGAGTGACCAGGGTGAGACTAGTCCTTGATTATGTTGATGGCGTTGCCGTGACAGCTTGAAGTTTCAATAGAAGTATCACATAAACCACGTTAAATTTTCATTTCCTCCTACATGGCACAATGGCTGCCGTGTGTAAGATCTATAAGATGCTCTGCATTTTCTCCCATGCTGCTCTTAACAGCCTGGGGACTACCCCAACGTTTAAGAAACAGTTGGACAGGTACATGGATAGAACAGGTTTAGAGGGATATGGACCAAGCGCAGGCAAATGGGACTAGTGTAACTGGGACATTGTTGGCCGGTGTGGGCGAGTTGGGCCGAAGGGCCTGTTTCCACACTGTATCACTCAATGACTTTATAACAGCACCTCTCAAGTGTAGCAGGTTCAGTGAAACACCGCCACGTGCAAATGCACAGTAAAAAGCTTTTGTTTCATGCTATCCAGTCAGCGGAAAGACAATACATGATTACAATTCAGCCATTTACAGTGTACAGATAGATACATGATAAGGGAATAACGTTTAGTGCAAGGTAAAGCCAGTAAAGTCCGATCAAGGATAGTCCGAGGGTCTCCAATGAGGTAGATAGTAGTTCAGCGCTGCTCTCTGGTTGTGGTAGGATAATTCAGTTGCCTGATAAGAATTGGGAAGAAACTGTCCCTGAATCTGGAGGTGTGCGTTTTCACACCTGTACCTTTTGCCTGATGGGAGACGGGAGAAGAGAGAGTGGCCAGGGTGCGACTCGTCCTTGATAATGCTGCTGGCCTTGCCGAGGCAGCGTGAGGTATAAATGGAGTCAATGGAAGGGAGGTTGGTTTGTGTGATGGGCTGGGCTGCGTCCACAATTTGCTGCAATTTCTTGTGGTCTTGGATGGAGCTGTTCCCAAACCAAGCTGTGATGCGTCTCGATAAAATGCTTTCTATGTCGTATCTGTAGAAGTTGGTGTGAGTTGTAGGGGACATGCCCCATCAATTGCATAACATCCAAACTTGGAAAAGAAATGCCAATCCTTCATTGTCGCTGGATCTAAATAATGGCTGATTCCCCGCCCAGTAGAAGTGTGGGCGCAATTTCACCAAAGCGACTCCAGTGCAGTGAGAAAATAACTTGACCATCAAAGCAAGAGAAATTACGACTTGGCAGTATACATATATATGCTTGCTTTGCAGGTCTTAATCCTGGAAACGTACAAAACAAAATCTGGCACAGTGGAGTAGCTGGTAGAGCTGCTGCCTCACAGCACCAGAGACCCAGGTTCAATCCTGACCTCGGGCGCTGTCTGTGTGGAGTTTGCACGTTAACCCTGTGAAGGCGTGTGTTTCTCCGGGTGCTCCAGTTTCCTCCCACATCCTAAAGATGTGCAGGTTTGTAGGTTAATTGGCCTCTGTAAATTGCCCCCTAGTGTGTAGGCAGTGGAAGCGAAAGTGTGTTAATATAGAGCTGGTGTGAATGGGTGATGGATGGCCGGCATGGACTCGGTGGGCCGAAGGACCTGTTTCTATGCTCCATCTGTAAATCAAACTACAAATAGTTATTCTGATGCATGATGTGAGGCTCCCCACAGTGGTGTGAGTTTCAGTTTGTTTTGGATGTTCTTGCGATGTAATATTTTGATGCATTGTAAAAATTATAAAGGTAATGGACCTTTGCTGCAGTTATTACTTATTGCTTAATAATGGTGCTCTGTTGTTTGCCTGCAGTCACTGCCTGTGTGTCCACTTGAAGTCTAACGTGGAGAAGTTTTATTTGCTCTGCTTGATGACCCGGAAGTTGTTTGCATTCGCCAAAGGTGAATGTCAGGCAGAGAATCCAGACAGTTTGATAAATCATGAAGTATTGACTCCCGGTCAACTCTACCTGATGTTTCTGAAGGTTAGTGACTCCGCATCCAGCACATCATTCTCCGACATATCCATCACCTCCAACGTGATCCCACCACCAGTTCCATCTTCCCATCCCCACCCCTTCCCGCCTTCCATAGAGTGCTGCAATACTGGAGGTATCTTCACCAAACCAGGGCCCGTGTGACGACTTAAGAAAAGAACAAGTATTGCCTGGATGAGAGAATATTACCTCTAATAGTATTAGAGTATTGGGTTGGACAAACATGGATTCTTTTCTCTGAAGTATCGGAGGCTCCAGTAGGTGGCGCAGCGGTAGAGTTGCTGCCTCACAGCGCCAGAGACCCAGGTTCAATCCTGACTACCGGTGCCGACTGTACAGAGTTTCCACGTTATCCCCGTGACTGTGTGGGTTTACTCCGGGTGCTCCCACACTCCAACACTCCAAAGACGTGCAGGTTTGTAGGTTTAAGAAGGAACTGCAGATGCTGGAAAATCGAAGGTAGACAAAAGTGCTGGAGAAACTCAGCGGGTGCAGCAGCATCTATGGAGCGAAGGAAATAGGCAACTTTTCAGGCCGAAACCCTTCTTCAGACTGATGGAGGGTGGGGAGGCGGGAGAAGAAAGGAAAAAGGAAGAGGAGGAGCCCGAGGGCTGAGGGAGAGCTGAGAAGGGGAGGAGACAGCAAGGGCTACCGGAAATTGGAGAATTCAATGTTTATGCCGCTAGGGTGCAAACTGCCCAAGCGGAATATGAGGTGCTGCTCCTCCAATTTCCGGTGGTGCTCACTCTGGCCATGGAGGAGGCCCAGGACAGAGAGGTCGGATTCGGAAGGGAGGGGGAGTTGAAGTGCTGAGCCACCGGGAGGTCAGGTTGGTTAATGCGGACCCAGCGAAGGTGTTCGGCGAAACGATCGCCAAGCCTCCGCTTGGTCTCACTGATGTAGATCAGCTGACATCTAAAGCAGCGGATGCAATAGATGATGTTGAAGGAGGCAGGTGCAGGTTTGTAGGTTAATTGGCTTCTGTAAATTGTGAATTGTCCCTAGTGTGTGGGATCGTGCTAATGTACGGGGTGATCACTGGTCGGCGGAAACTCGGTGGGCCGAAGGCCCTGTTTCCACGCTGTATCTCCAAAGTCTAAAAGGTTGAGGGCCAATCTGATAGAAGTACATAAATTTATGACCATTGATGGGGTAGATAGTTGGAGTTTTTGTCCCAGGATGGCAACCAAGGTATTGAATAACATTTGAGGTCGATTTGTTATTGACTTTTGGAGAAGCGTGACAGACAATTTATACACAGCAAGATCCAACAAGATCTTTGATGGTGGTTGTGTAAGCCGTTAGAGTTAGACAATAGACAATAGGTGCAGGAGTAGGCCTTTCGGCCCTTTGAGCCAGCACCGCCATTTACTGTGATCATGGCTGATCATCCCCAATCAGTATCCCGTTCCTGCCTTCTCCCCATATCCCATGACTCCGCTATTTTTAAGAGCCCTATCTAGCTCTCTCTTGAAAGTATCCAGAGAACCTGCCTCCACCGCCCTCTGAGACAGAGAATTCCACAGACTCACCACTCTCTGTGAGAAAAAGTGTCTGTCTCCGTTCTAAATGGCTTACCCCTTATCCTTAAACTGTGGCCCCTGGTTCTGGACTCCCCCATTTGATTTTCATACCAGCCTTTGATCGTTTTATTGTTACTTGCAGGAGAAGATGGAGTTATGGTTGCAATCCATTAAACTAGCGCTGGACAAAAAGAGCCAAAAGGGAACCATCCAGATTAACTCCGAAAACCTGATGAAAGTTTTTAATTTAGTGCCAGATCTGTCGAGGCCATTTGAGTACCTCTTGGCCACTGGAAACCTGCGCTCAAAATCGGGTGAGTACTCTGCTATATAACTTTGGTTCGGCCGAAGATAGACACAAAATGCTGGAGCAACTCAACAAAGGATGGCCAGCATCTGTGGAGAAAAGGAAGAGGTGACGTTTCGGGTCGAGACGCTTCTTCAGACTTGATTTGGCTGCATTTAGTTTAGTTTAGTTTAGAGGTACAGAGTGAAACAGGACCTTCGGCCCACGGAGTCCGCGCCGACCAATGATCCCTGCACACTAACACTATCACACACACACAAGGGACAATTTACAATTATACCAAGCCAATTAACCTACAAACCTGTACGTCTTTGTATTGTGGGAGAGAATCCACGCCGGTCACGGGGAGAGAACGTATAAGCACCCGTAGTTAGGATGGATCCCGGGTCTCTGGCGCTGTGAGGCAGCAAGTCTACCACTGCGCCACCGTGACGCCCGTATTGGTTCATCCCATTATGGAAAGGATGTGGGGGCTTTGGACAGAGTTCATAGGAGGTTTACCAACATGCTGCCTGGAGTAGAGGATCTTAGCTGTAGGGAGAGATTGAACAAAGCTGGACTGGTTTCCTCTGAAACGTTGGAGGATGAGGGGAGGGGGGACTCGATGGATGCTTATATAATTACGGGAGGTATATACACACGATCGACAGTCAGAAGCTTCTCCCCAGAATGGAAATGTCAGACAGTGGATGGCATAGCATTATGGTCAGGAGGGAAAAGTGTAAAGCTTTCTTACATAGGGAGTGGTGGGTGCCTGGAACATGCTGGCAGGGGTGATGGTGGAAGCAGCTCCTATAGTGATGTTTAAGAAGCTGTTATATAGGCACATGAATATGCAGGGAATGGAGGGACATGGATCATATGTTGGCAGAAGAGATTAGTTTAATTTAGCAACCTGGTCGGAATGGACATGGTGGGGCCGGAGGGCCTGTTCCTTTGTTGTATGCTGGAGTAACTCAGCAGGTCAGGCAGCATCTCAAGAGAAAAGGAACGAGTGATGTTTCGGGTCGAGACCTGTCTTCAGTCTCCATCATGTTGTGTCTATCTTCGGTGTAAACCAGCACCTGCAGTTCCTTCCCACACAACTCCTTTGTTATACTGTGCAGGAAGGAACTGCAGATGCTGGTTTATTTTTTTTTTAATTTTATTTTATTATAAGTAAGTACAGTAATATGGCACCAAAGGTGCCTAATATATATTGACAGGTTACATTTTATGTACAGCTTCTTATTTTTAATAATGAAAAAGAAAAAGAGAGAATAGATAATAAAAGATAGAAAAATGTGTGATATATAGTGTGTGAAAAGGAGAAAAGGGTAAAAGAAGAAAAATGAAGAAAAGAAGATAGAAAGAGAAAGAGTAAAGAGTAAGAGATTAAGGAGATTGATATCTATATTCTTGACCATCCTTCACCCAGTCCTGAAACAGTTAGCTTCCACGATTCTGTTGCACCATATGCTTCCAAAAAATCAACAAATAGAGACCAACTCATTAAGAATTGGTCTGATTTATCTATTAGGAGGAATCGCATTTCCTCAAGATGTGCGGTGTCCAACATGTTTGAAATCCACATTTTAAGCGTTGGTATGGGTGTATTTTTCCAAAATTTAAGTATAAGTTTTTTTGCCGTTATTAACCCATAATTAAAAAATAAATTTTGAGATGAGTTCAATTTATTCCCATCTTCCATTACTCCAAATATAATCATTTCAGTATTAGGTTCCATTTTTATCTTGAATAATTTTGTAAATATTTCAAAAATATCACTCCAGAATTTATAAAGTTTTATGCAGGAAACAAAAGAGTGTGTTATAGTTGCATTTTGGGATAGACATTTATCACAAATGGGGGAAATATTTGGATACAATTTATTCAATCTAGTTTTTGAATAATATAATCTATGTAAAATTTTAAATTGAATTAAATTATGTCTTACGTTAATCGAACATTTGTGTATATATATCAAATATTTATCCCCAGTTTCCTTTGTGATTTTTATCATTAATTCTCGTTCCCACTCTTCTCTAAGTGCCTCTGTCGATGGTAGATCTATATTTAATATACTATTATATAAATATGATACTAATTTCTGTGAGTCAGCCTTAATATTCATTGTTTCTTTCAGTGGGTCTAAAGTTATATTTTTATATCTTTGTATGTATTTCTTCATGAAGTCGCAGATCTGATATTTAAAATATTGGGTATTTTTCAGTTTAAATTGTAATTGTAATTTTTGGAATGATAACAGATTTCCCATTTCATACATATCACCGATCCTTTTAATTCACATTCTTTCCCATTGGTTATATGTTTTATCAATAAGAGACGATGATAGGTTTCTTAATTTTAAAGAATTTTATTTGTTTCCAAATTCTTATTGTATCATGTATAATTGGGTTATTCTTATATATTGTGTTGTTCAGTTTTATCGGGGAGAAGAGGATCGTTCCTATGTTACAAGGAGAACAATCCTCTTTCTCCATTCTTATCCATTCTGTCTGTTGGGTAGAACTGTCCAACCAGTAAATGATATTCTTAATATGCACTGCCCAATAATAATACAACAAGTTCGGAAGTGAAAGTCCCCCAACATCTTTTGGTTTGCACAAGTGTTTTCTTTGAATTCTGTGTGATCTATAGTCCCAAATAAAATTTGGTAATATTAGATCTTGATAGTGATTTTAAAAAAAGTGATGTTAAGGTATCTAAGAGAAGATACCTTAAAAACGAGAAGCCACTTTATCGACTTCCGTTGATGTTGTTGTACATTGAGCTCCGTCCCCTTAACAGAGTCTCGTGAAAGGCTGCGGACCGTTTCATATATATATATTTTTTAAATAAATTTATCAAACCAGAGCAAATAAAAACAGAAAAAATTCATAAAAAGAGGAAAAAATTAAAAAAACAAAAATAAAACACAACGTATGTTCAGTTCTATAAGTATATATGCCTTTCCAATTTATCTAACATTAATCTAGTCTAAACTTTACCATATATATCCACCCCAAATTATTACATTATATCCCATTCTTTATCTTTAATACAAGCAGGTTCCAAGGGGTTAAACAAAGCCACGCATCTGGATCTTTTCCAAGTGTATGATGCTCCTGCCTCCTTCACACACAATATTAGTTTGTTAGTATTATTATGAACATTTTAGTTATTTACTGTATATTAGTATATATCATCAATATTAGTTCATTTTCCTTAAACTATTTTAAATTTATTTAATCAAATTGATGTACACTCCCATTATCTCCTTCCCCGCTCCATGGGTTATTCATATTTGCAGCTTACATTAACAGATAATTAGTATTATTAAATTTGTTAGATTAATTGATTATTTATTATTAAAATATAGTAATAACAGATTTTTATATTCCAGTCAGTAATGTCCCATTCCATGTCCCTTATTATTTCCCTCATTAATGCGGTATCTTCAACGTCCTTTTGTTTATCTTTAAGTTTTCCATTCAAGGTGAAACATGGACTGTACTCTCGAAAACACATTCCAGCCAGATAAGCATATCTGGTAACTGTCTGGAAAAGTTCCGCCATCTTAATTAGAGCAAAATCTTGTATTAAAAAGTTCAATCTTCATCCTCGTCGTCATCTTCACCCACTGTTTTCTTTACGATATCCTGTGCGTTCTTAAAAGCCTTTTCGGGGTCCGTGAATGAACGTTCAGTGTCCTTATAAGTAATCTTCATTTTTGCTGGAGAGACCACCCCATATCTCACTTGGGGTATTCCCTTTCAGAATATTTCTTGTCTGTGTAAACAAGATCCTTTTTTGGACGACTTCAGGGAGATAATCACGGAAGAATCTAATATCCCCAAAATATGTAAGATTCTCCCTGTGGATAATCTTATTCAATATATTTTCCAGTGAAGAAATGTCGAGGAATTTCACAATTATCTGTCTTGGGGGAGCACTTATCCCTTTTGGAACGCGTCCAACCCGGTGAGCGACATCTATTCTTGGGTATTCCAGCAGTTTAAAAACATCTTTAAGTAAGTCAGCAACGAAAGTACGTGTATGAGATCCACGCCCCTCTCGTCCTTCCTTTATTCCAACAATTCTTAAATTCTGCCTTCTCGATCTCACCTCCAAGTCCAAACATTTATCAGTCATTCTCACGAGTTGCTCCCCCTCAAATTTTTGTGCTTTTTTCAGACTCGATATTTCCAAAGCCATCTCTTTCATTACAGTCTCCATGTCTTCCATCAGCATATCAGACTTTTTCATGTTCTCATACATCTTATTACATTTCTTATTATAGTCTTTTTCCATTTTGACACATTCTCCCATTCATTTTTTATCTTCAGCTCCTTTAACTCACCACAAGCAGAATCAATTTTTTTAGAAAGATTACTCTCCATACTCTCCATTTTCTCCAATGTAGTATTCATTGTAGTATTCATGTCTATTAGCATTTGCTTCATCTCCTTCTCCTTTATATCTCCTTTTGCAGCCATTTCAGACACAGATCCTTGGAAGTAAAACTCTTCTTCTGAGCTTTCTGCTGCCGTTTGCAGAGTTTCCAAAGTTTCCTGAAGCTTGAGACTGATAGTAGCTTTCTTAGGTGCTCATGAGCGTTTCCCTTTGCTCATTAAAACTCCCGTTAAACTCCCGATTTTTCGCGTTGATTTCTGATGACGTCACTTACGCGATGACAAACAGCTCCGGTGAGTTTTTTAAAATCGGTCCTGTCTCTCAAAACGGCTTTTTTGCAATTTTAACGGGAGAGGAGCTCAATGCTGCGCCTTTACAGCTCCATGGCGCCACCGGAAGTGCCGCAGATGCTGGTTTAAACCGAAGATAGACACAAATGCTGGAGTAACTCAGCGGGACAGGCGGCATCTCCGGAGAGAAGGAATGGGTGACGTTTCGGGTCGAGTCCCTTCTTCTATCCTTTGTTCTAAATGCATCATGTCCACTGCTTGACACTGTTGGCAAGTTAATAGTGACAGTATATTGAATTTACTATGGAAAATTCAACTTGGAACTAAATCTAATTTACAAATGTGTGCATATTTTCATAGCTGTGGTCAGAAATGACACGATATTGCGTAAGCCTTGTGTTGCTTCACTTAAACCAACGCAATACTCCAAACATGTGGGAAAACACCAAACATTCAGCACCCGATTGTTCAGCAATCCTCTGGTTCTTTATTGTCATATGTGCAAAGGCAGAGTGAAATTCTTTGCTTCCATACAGCTCAGTCTTGTATTGCCATACCTCAGCACAATCCCCGATTAGCAAGTGTACAGAAATGGTCCACTGGGACTGCATGCAAGAGGTGCCAGGTTTTGGCGCCATTATCAAAGTCCAGTCCGTGCTCGAGGCCCGATCCAGGCGAGCCTCAGGCTGCCGCAGGGCCTCCAGCCATTGCCTTTCCTTGGATGCCTGGTTGTCAAGCAATCCACAGATACAGGGTAACGGGATACAGGGTACAGATACAGGGTAACGGGAATAATGTTTAGGGATCAGTTCGATTTTTGCACTGCATGGCAGCCTCATTGTTACTTGTAACAAAAGTTTTAATTCCAAACGTTTTTTGTTGAAAACCATCACAGTGAGAGTTGACATGGCATTCTTTGGATTCTTTCTCAAACTGTCTAGATGAGTGGTCCAGTTGTGTGCAGTATCTGCCATGCAGAGTGAACCAGCTAGTATGGAGAGGCAGTTTAGTGGACTGATATCTCTACACTGGTTTGCAGAAGGATCTAGTTTAGGTTGTGCACTGTAGATTGTCAAGAATAAAGAGGGTTTTATTGTCGTATGTCCTGAAACGGAAAAATAAAATTCTTACTTGCAGCAACACATCAGAAACAAACAATAATAGTGCAACGTCAAAATTAAATCCCCCCATCTATATAGTTCAGAGCCTATTCAGAGGTTGTAGTGTTTATTAGCCTGATGGATTATATAACTCAACTAAAGTAGACTGTAAACCAGACTGTAAACTACTCCAAAGTTGACTAAACCAGAGTCTAGACTCCAAACTACTCTAAAGTATACTCTAAACCAGACTCTAAAGCAGACTCTAGACTCCAAACCAGACTCTAAAGCAGACTAAAGCAGACTCTAGACTCTAAAACAGACTCTAAACCAGACTCTAAACCAGACTCCAGACTCTAAAGGGCCTGTCCCACGAGCATGCGACCATGCGGCTAGCGCGACCTAACGTGGTCGCTTGAGCCGTACGGCCTCGCGGGGCCGGTCCCACTTCGATCGCCGGAGCCGTATGGAGTTGTGCGGAGCTGGTCCCGACATCGCGCGGGGCTCCGAAAAACTGACAGTGTTCAAAAATCCCGCGTGGCAACGGCATGCCGGCCCGCAGCCGCCTCGACGCCATACGCACCTCCTCGACGGGCGTGCGCAGCGTCTCGACGCCGTACGCAGCGTCTTGACGCCGCACGTCACGCGCGAACATCCCGCGGACTTCGCTCGAACTTCACGTCACTCACTCGACCTCCGCGCGGCCCCCGCTTCAGGTTTGGTCGCGCTTGCCGCATGCAGTCGCATGCTGGTGGGACCGGCCCTGTACGGGGATCACTCGACCTCCACGCGACCCCTGCGCTGCCCCCGTTTCCGGTTTGGTCGCGCTTGCCGCATGCAGGTCGCATGCTCGTGGGACAGGCCCTTAAAGCAGACTCTAAACCAGACTCTAAAGAAGACTCTAAAGTAGACTCTAGACTCTAAAGTAGACTCTATTCAAAAGTAGACTCTAAACTACTGTAAAGCAGACTACGTGACTTTGGTGTAATATAACACAGGCTCAGGATTGTGTGTGTCTTGCGATAAGTTCAACACTGGGCAGTGAACACCATTCAGTCATTCATTCCAACCTGTCATTCCTTTCTGATCCAAGGTCTGGGAATGCTGCAGGACTCTGGTCTGTGCATCGTGGCGGACAAATTGAACTTCATCCGCTATCTTTCCCATTTCCGCTGCGTGCACAGAGGGGCGGCCTTTGCCAAGATGAGAACCACGTCTGTGCGCAGGTTACTGCCGGAGTCCTGGGGCTTCCTGTGCCCCGTGCACACTCCGGATGGAGAGCCCTGCGGCCTGATGAACCACCTGACAGCTATCTGTGAGATTGTCACCCAGACATCCAGTACCGTCACCCTGCCCACTCTGCTCTGTGGACTTGGTAAGTACCTTTATTGGCTGTGTAATGCTTGTAATGAAATCACCCTGTATCTTTCCCATCTTACCTTCAACCTCTGTCCTCTGGTTCTTGATTCCATTACCCTGAGTAAAACACACTGTGAGCATTCCTTTAATTTTAGCTTAGAGATATAGTGCGGAAACAGGCCCTTCGGCCCACCGAGTCCGCACTGACCAGCGATCCCTGCACATTAACACTATCCTACACACACTAGGGACAATTTACACTGATACCAAGCCAATTAACCTACAAACCTGTACGTCTTTGGAGTGTGGGAGGAAACCGAAGATCTCGGAGAAAACCCATGTGATCACGGGGAGAATGTACAAACTCTGTACAGACAGCACCCATAGTCAGGATCGAACCCGAGTCTTTGGCGCTGAAAGCGCTGTAAGGCAGCAACTCTACCGCTGCACCACCAGGAGAGTTAATTATTCTTATAAAATCTTTTCTCCCTCACCTAAACCCATGTACCCTAATTTTTTATTTCCCTTACTCTGGGCAAAAGACTGGGTGCATTCACTCTGTCTATTTCCCCCCGATATGTTATACACCTCTTTAAGATTACCGCTCAGCTTCCAGCACTCCAAGGAATGAAGTCCAAGCCTGCCCGATCTCCATAGCTCAGGTCCTCGTGTCCTGGCAACTTTCTCGTAAATTGTTCAAGTTGGGAATTACACGTAGAATCCATCTGCTGATAGAACTGCAGGTTTTCGTTTGCAAAAGAAAAGACACAAAGTGCTGGAGTAACTTAGGCAGCATCTCGAAAGGACATGGGTAGGTGACGTTTCAGATCGGGTCAGAAAAAGAGTCCTGACCCAAAACATAAGTTCACAAGTCATAGGAACAGAATTAGGCTATTTGGCCCATCGGGGGTGATCTATCTTTCCCTCTCACGCCCATTCATCTGCCTTCTCCCCATAACCTTTGGAACGCGTTCTAAAGAATTTGTCAATCTCCGCTTTAAAAATATCCAATGACTTAGCCTCCACGGCCATCTGTGGCAATGAATTCCACAGATTCACCACCCTCTGACAAAATAAATTCCTCATTTCAATTCTAAAGGTACGTCCTTTTATTCTGAGGCTGTGCCCCCCTGGTCCTTGACTCTACCACTAGTGGAAACATCCTCTCCACATCCACTCTATCCAGGCCTTTCACAACAGCATCTAGTCGTCCCTCTGCCAGATGAACTCGAGTGGGTCAAGAAGCTGACCCATTGTCACCTTCTTCAGGGCAGTTAGAATTGGGCTAAAAGTGCTGACACCCTGAAAAATAAAATGTAAAAAATAATCTTGATCCTTCCGTCCTGCAGCCCGTGGACTGTAGCATTGTGGGGTGGCATGGTGGCGCAGCGGTAGAGTTGCTGCCTCACAGCGCCAGAGACCAGGGTTCCATTCTGACTACCGGTGCTGTCTGGACAGAGTTTGTACCTTCTCCCCGTGACCTGATTGGATTTCGCTTAAGGGTTTCGGCCCGAAACGCTGCCTATTTCCTTCGCTCCATAGATGCTGCTGCACCAGCTGAGTTTCTCCAGCATTTTTGTGCTCCCCGTGACCTGCGTGGGTTTTCTCCGGGTGCTCCGGTTTCCTCCCACACCCCAAAGACGTATAGTTTTGTAGGTCAATTGGCTTCTGTAAATTGTCCCTACTTTGTAGGATAGACTTAGTGTTTCAGCGATCGCTGGTTGGCATGGACTCGGTGGGCCGAAGGGCCTGTTTCCATGCTGTATCTCTAATTAAACTAAAGTTCCAGTGATGTACCCAGGTTTGACATCCAATGAAAAACATGGTGGAAATTTCCACCTAATTCCCTCAGCTGCTTGTGAATGTGTAGAAAAGGTGTGAGAGGGTTTTGGACCGAAACCTTTAAGCGAAATCCAATCAGGTCACGGGGAGAAGGTACAAACTCCGTACACGCAGCACCTGTGGTCAGGATGGAACCCGGGTCTCTGGCACCGTGAGGCAGCCGGCATCTTCTGCCGTTATTTCTTATGTCCCTGTGGTTTGGCAAATGATGCGATGCCAACACGGAGTATAATTGTCAGCAAGTCTGGAGCTGGCACCAATAAGTACAAAATAATCATGCCTCTTTGGATTAGGAACTGGATGTTGGGTACGTTGGAACCCCCACCCTCTTGGCACCTTGCATTATGTCCACACGTGAAGGAGAGGTGTCAATGGGGCTTTATTGCCACGTGCAAATGCAGAGTGAAATCCCTTCTTAGTTTGCATACAGTTCAGTAAAGTATTGTGTATGGAAATGGTCCACTGAGACCACATGCAAGAGTCTCCATGTTTGGCTCCTCCAACCTCATCTACTGTATCCGCTGTTCCAGGTGTGGACTTCTGTACATCGGCAAGACCAAGCGCAGGCTTGGCGATTGTTTCGCTGAACACCTCCGCTCAATCCGTCTTAACCAACCTGATCTCCCGGTTGCTCAACACTTCAACTCCCCCTCCCATTCCCACACTGACCTTTTTGTCCTGGGCCTCCTCCATTGTCAGAGTAAATTGGAGGAACAGCGCCTCATATTTCGCTTGGGTAGTTTACACCCCAGCGGTATGAATACAATACAATACAATTATTTATTGTCATTTGAACCTCAAATGAAGTTCAAACGAAATTTGGTTTCTGCAGTCATACAACAAGAAAAGAACCAAGACACACACCAACACAATTTACACAAACATCCATCACAGTGAATCTCCTCCTCACTGTGATGGAAGGCAAAGTCTTGTCTCTCCCCTGCTCTCCATTCTTCTCCCGATGTTAAAGCCCCCGGCGGGCGATGGCAAGTCCCGCGGCCATTAAGGCCGCGCCGGGCGATGTAATTGACTTCTCTAACGTCAAATAACCCTTGCTTTCCCTCTCTCTCCATCCCTCCCCCTTCCCAGTTCTCCCACCAGATTACATTTTATCTCTGTATCGCCCTCTCCCCTGACATCTGTCTGAAGAAGGGTCTCGACCCGAAACATCACCCATTCCTTCTCTCCAGAGATGCTGCCTGTCCTGCAATTACTGGAGTTACTCCAGCATTTTGTGTCTACCTTCGATATAAACCAGCATCTGCAGTCCTTTCCTACACGCCATGTTTGGCGCCAGTTTCAAAGTCCAGTCCGTTCTCTAGGTCTTATGGAGCGGCGCCCGATACAGGCGAGCCCCAGGCTGCTGCGGGGCCTCCAGCCGTCGCCTTCCTTGGACGTCTGGATTGTCCAGCGAACCGACGTCCCTCTCCTCACCCGTCTACCTTGAGATTGCGGAAGGCCGGACCTCTGTTCACTCTCCTACTGGCCTTGCCCCTTGTCTCTGGTCTTCAGGGGATGAGCAAGGGGCAGGCTTGGCAGCTTCCTGCCCTCAGGGACTTGTGTGTGTGTGTGTGTGTGTGTGTGTGTTCATGCTGTGTAGTGTGAAAGGATGTGTGCCCCTTGTATGTTTAGTTTAGTGTAGTTTAGAGCTACAGCATAGAAACAGGCCCTTCAGGCCACCGAGTCCGCCTCGACCAGCGCTCACACCTTCACACTAGTTCCATGTTATCCCATTTTCGCGTCCACTCCCAACAAACTAGGGGGCAATTTACAGAGGGCCAATTAAGCTACAAACTCGCACGTCTTCCGGAAACTGGAGCACCCGGAGGAAACTCACGCGGTCACAGGGAGAACATGCAAACTCCACACACACAGCACCCGAGATCGGGTACGAACCCGGGTCTCCGGCGCTGTGAGGCAGCAACTCTTATCAGCTGCTCCACTGTGCCAGGTGTTTTTTAATTCATTATCAGAAACAAGACTGACGGATTAGGGCTAACAGAACCAAGGGATATGGAGAAAAAGCAGGAACGGGGTACTGATTGTGGATGATCAGCCATGATCACATTGAATGGCGGTGCTGGCTCGAAGGGCTGAATGGCCTACTCCTGCACCTATTGTCTATGTTTCTAAGACCTGCAAAGCAAGCATTTATACAGCCAATCCCTCATTTCTCTTGATGCTGTCACTTGGTTTGTAGGTCACTGTTTGTACCTAGGGTGGCATACTAGTTTGATATTATCCCTTTTTTACGTCCACTCCCTACACACTAGGGACAATTTACAGAGGGCCAATTACCCTGCAAACCCACACGTCATTCAGCTGTATGAGGAAACCGGAGCACCCGGAGGAAACCCACGCAGTCTCAGAGAGAACGTGCAAACTCCACACAGACAGCACCTTATTTTAGGATTAAAACGGGGTCACTGGGGCAGCAGCTGTACCAGCTGCGCCAACGTGCCGCGCTATGTGCAATTATGGAGGAGTGCTACCATGTGATCGTTGAGAGGGCGCTGCCGTTGCAGAGACTCTGCTGCTGCGGGAGGCTGTGTGAGTACTATCTGTCCTGAACTGCTCCTGTCTGTGTGTGTCCTGCAGGAGTCACCCCTATCGATGGCACACCCAGTCGGCCCTACTCCGAGTGCTACCCAGTCCTGCTGAACGGTGCCGTGGTGGGCTGGGTCGAGAAAGATAAAGGACCTAGAATTGCCGATGCCCTGCGCAACTTTAAGGTAGGTACCGCTTTTGTTTCCTCTTTCAGCCGTTTCACGCGGTGGTTTCCAGGGGGAAATATTTCAGTGGAAGACAGTAGCCGTTTGTTGCTCAACACACGCTGACAACCTATCCGCTCTCTGGTTGTTAGTTTTTAAATAGATAGACTTTAGACATACAGCGCGGACTCAGGCCCTTCGGCCCACCGAGTCCGTGCTGAACAGCGATCACCCCATACACTAGAACTATCCTACACACTAGGGACAATTTACAATTTTACCAAAGCCAATTGACCTACCCGAGGTCAGGATCGAACCCGGGACTCTGGCAATGTGAGACAGCAGCTCTACCAATGTCTTTGGAGTGTGCGAGGAAACCGGAGCACCCAGAGAAAACCCATGCAGGTAACGGGGAGAACGTGCAAACGCCATACAGACAGCACCCGTAGTCAGGATGGAACCTGGATCTCTGTCGATGTGAGGCAGCAACTGTACCGCTGTGCCACCGTGCTGCCTTTAGAGTTTAAACTTCTTGTGTGAACTACCGGACAGGGGAAGTTTTATGTTAAACTGCTAGTATTCCAACTTTGGGTCATAGATTGGTATGCAACATGTCCGTGGTAGTTGCAGCACCCTTTTCCCTTCTTCGACTGTTGGGTTCACTGGTATTGGTCCCCAGAAAATGTGCTAAGCATTTTCAGGAGTTGTCAAACGAGATTAAAAACCATGGTGATGTTTAGATTAGAGATGCAGCATGGAAACGGTCCCTTCGGCCCACCCAGTCCTCGTCCACTATCGATTACCTGTTCACAATAGTTCTGTTATTCCACCTTCTCATCCACGCCTGACACACTAGGTGCAATGTAAAGAGGGCCAATTAACCTGCAAACCCGCACGTCTTTACAATACGACAGAACTCTATTTATCCCAGGAGGGAAATTGATCTGCCAACAGTCATAAAACCCAACAAAATACATGAAACATGAAATTAAAGTGACAAGTGGAAAGGCTTGGGGGATGTGCAAAGATTGTGGAGGGGGGTGGGGGGAAGGGGAGTCAGTCTCAGTCTACCCCACGACAGAAGGGGGAGGAGTTGTAAAGTTTGATAGCCACAGGGAAGAAGGATCTCCTGTGGCGTTCTGTCCAGCATCTTGGTGGAACTTTAGGATGTGGGAGGAAACCGGAGCACCTGGAGGAAACCCACGTGGTCACAGGGAGAACGTACAAATTCCATGCAGACAATACCGGAGGTCAGGATCGAACCCAGGTCTCTGGCGTTGTTATGCAGCAGCTCTACCAGCTGAACCACTGTGCCGCCCTGCTGTAGCTTTATAAAACTTTGACTAGGCCACATTTGGATTTTTGTGTGCAGTTCTAGTCTCCCCATTATAAGAAGGACGTGGGGGCTTGAAGTGGGCGGAGTGGAGGTTTAACAGAACGCTGCAGGCATTGCAAGGTATTGGAGAGGCTGGACAAACTTGGAGTGTTTTTTCCTGGAGTATCGTAAGCTGAGGGGGGACCTGATAGAAGTTTATGAAATGATGTGGGTCAAAGATGAGGCAGACAGTCAAGTCAAGTCAAGGGAGTTTATTGTCATGTGTCCCAGATAAGACAATGAAATTCTTGCTTTGCTTCAGCACAACAGAATATAGTAGGCATGAATACAGAACAGATCAGTGTGTCCATATACATTATATAAATATATACACACATCAATAAATAAGCGGATAAAGTGCAAATAAACAGATAATGGTCTATTAATGTTCAGAGATTTGTTTCAGTTGAGTTTAACAAGCCTGATGGCTGTGGGGAAGCAGATATTTCTGAACCTGGATGTTGCAGTCTTCAGGCTCCTGTACCTTCTACCTGAAGGTAGCGGGGAGATGAGTGTGTGGCCAGGATGGTGTGGGTCCTTGACGATACTGCCAGCCTTTTTGAGGCAGCGACTGTGATAGATCCCCTCGATGGAAGGGAGGTCAGAGCCGATGATGGACTGGGCAGTGTTTACTACTTTTTGTAGTCATTTCCGCTCCTGGACGCTCAAGTTGCCGAACCAAGCCACGATGCAACTGGTCAGCATGCTCTCTACTGTGCACCTGTAGAAGTTAGAGAGAGTCCTCCTTGACAAACCGACTCTCCGTAATCATCTCAGGAAGTAGAGGCGCTGATGTGCTTTCTTAATAATTGCATCAGTGTTCTCGGACCAGGAAAGATCTTCAGAGATGTGCATGCCCAGGAATTTGAAGCTCTTGACCCTTTCCACCATCGACCCATTGAAATAAACGCGACTGTGGGTCCCCATCCTACCCCTTCCAAAGTCCACAATCAGTTCCTTGGTTTTGCTGGTGTTGAAGGCCAGGTTATTGTGCTGGCACCATTTGGTCAGTCGGTCGATCTCACTTCTATACTCTGACTCGTCCGCATCAGTGATACGTCCAACAACAGTGGTATCGTCAGCGAATTTGATGATGGAGTTTGCAGAACCCTTTTCCCGGGAAATGTCAAAGACGAGATAGCTTTATGGTTAGATGGGGTAAATTTAACGGAGATACGTGGGGCAAGTTTTTTTTCTTGCACGGTGTTAGGCACAAGGAGTACCTAGGGGTTCTAGTGGGCGCAGATACGATAGTGGTGTTTAAGAGGCTTTTAGATAAGCACGTGGATATGCAGAGAATGGAGGGATATGGATCATGTGCAGGCAGATGAGATCACTTTAACTTGGCATCATGTTCTGCATAGACATTGTGGCAGAAGGGCCTGTTTCTGTGCTGTATTCTGTGTTCTATCAGACAGTTTGAAGCCTTTGTCCTAATTGTTTCTCAGCAAATTTAGTAAAGCAATTTTCTCCTCATTTCCTTCTATAAATGACTTTGCTCATGCTCGTGGGGTTAAAGTTCCAAGCACCATCTTTCCAAAAGTGGGGGTCTTGATGTGTGATCCTTGACAATAAAGGGCAGAAAACTATTCAGCCACAGATGGCGGGGGACTAACAGCAGTGTACATTGTCCTGGTTAGTGATCAGAGGCATATACTGTCCAATACATGCCGGTGGCGCAGCGGTAGAGTTGCTGCCTTTACAGCGAATGCAGCGCCAGAGACCCGGGTTCCATCCCGACTACAGGTGCTGTCTGTACGGAGTTTGTACGTTCTCCCCGTGATCTGCATGGGTTTTCTCCGAGATCTTCGGTTTCCCCCCACACTCCAAAGACGTACAGGTTTGTAGGTTAATTGGCTTGGTAAATGTAAAGATTGTCCTTCGTGGGTGTAGGATAGTGTTAGTGTGCGGGGATCGCTGGTCAGCACGGACCCGGTGGGCCGAAGGGCCTGTTTCCGTGCTGTATCTCTAAACTAAACTGAACTCTCACAAAACAGAGTGACAACTATGTGCAAAACTCTTCACTTTAGTTAGTTTACCATTATTATCACATGTACCGAGGTTTAGTTTTTTAGTGTAGTTTAGAGATAGAGCTCGGAAACAGGCCATTCGGCCCACCGAGACTGCACTGACCAGCGATCCCCGCACATTAACACTATCCTACACACACTAGGGACAATTTACACTTATACCAAACCAATTGACCTACAAACCTGTATGTCTTTGGCCTGTGGGACGAAACAGAAGATCTCGGAGAAAACCCACGCGGGTCACAGGGAGAACGTACTAACTCCGTGCAGACAGCGCCCGTAGCCAGGATCGAACCCAGGTCTCCGGCACTGAAAGGCAGCAGCTCTACCGCTGCGCCACCATGACATGGAGGTGAAGTGAGAAGCTTTTTTCCTTGTCTTCTCCTCATTCCCAAAGCGCTTCTCCTCATCTCCACGAATCCACGGCAATGGTCAAATTAATTATATAAACTTAGCGTCTGATTGTAAAAGGCAAAAGCAGCACTACGTTCAGTCCAACAATGGCCACTACAGGGCCCACCTTTCCTTGGCCATCTTTTGCAGGCACCGCTTTGTTCCCGCTTTTTCCTATCTCCAGTTTCCTCCCCTCTACTTTCGGTCTGAAGAAGGGTCCCGACCCGAAACGTCGCCTATTCCTAATCTCCGATGCTGCCTGACCCGCTGAGTTACTCCAGCATTTTGTGTCTATCGTCAGTATAAACCAGTACCTGCAGTTACCCAGTTTGTCTGCGTTTTTCCTTTAGCAGGCAAACCCTTTAAGTTTATATATTTACATAATCAATTTTGCTAAATGATAGGGGATCGGAGTGAATGGATCATGGATCCTAATGGAGATTACACGCATTGTATTTTGTGGGTAGACAAAAGTGCTGGAGAAACTCAGCGGGTGAGGCAGCATCTATGGAGCGAGGGAAATTGGCAACGGTTTCGGGCTGAAACCCTTCTTCAGACTGATGTAGGGTGGGGGGGGCGGGAAGAAGAAAGGAAGAGGAGGAGCCAGAGGGCTGAGGGAGAGCTGAGAAGGGGAGGAGACAGCAAGTGCTACCTGAAATTGGAGAAGTCAATGTTTATGCCGCTGGGGTGCAAACTACCCAAGCGAAATATGAGGTGCTGCTCCTCCAATTTCCGGTGGGCCTCACTCTGGCCATGGAGGAGGCCCAGGACAGAAAGGTCGGATTCGGAATGGGAGGGGGAGTTGAAGTGCTGAGCCACCGGGAGATCAGGTTGGTTAATGCGGACCGAGCGGCGGTGTTCGGCAAAACTATCGCCAAGCCTACGTTTGGTCTCACCGATGTAGATCAGCTGACATCTAGAGCAGCGGATGCAATAGATGAGGTTGGAGGAGGTGCAGGTGAACCTCTGTCGCACCTGGAACGACTTTTGTGTATTTTGTGGAGCAGGTACTACAGATGAAGAAAGTGCCAGCCTGGATAGAGATCGTTCTGATTCCGATGATGGATAAGCCTGGTATTTACCCGGGATTGTACCTCTTCACCACCATGTGCCGAATGATACGTCCCGTCAGGAACCTGGCCTTGGGAAAGGAAGAGCTTATTGGAACACTTGAACAGGTAACAAACTGCCGATAACGGCGTTTCCCACGTAAATCTCTTGGAAAAATCTCACTCCTTCACAAAATGATAAACAGATGGGGGCAGGATGATCATAAGATCATGTGATAGTAGTTGAATTTGGCCATTCGGCCCATCAAGTCTACTCAGCCATTTAATCGTGGCTGATCTATCTCTCCCTCCTAACCCCATTCTTCTGCCTTCTCCCCATTACCTCTATCGCTCTCTGCCTTAAAAATATCCACTGACTTGCCATCCACAGCCTTCTGTGGCAAAGAATTCCACAGATTCACCACCCTCTGACTAAAGAAATTCCTCCTCATCTTCCTAAAAGAACATCCTTTAATTCTGAGGCTATGACCTCTAGTCCTAGACTCTCCAACTAGTGGAAACACCCTCTCCACATCCACTCTATCCAAGCCTTTCACTATTCTGTAAGTTTCAATGAGGTCCCCCCTCATTCTTCTAAACTCCAGTGAGTACAAGCCCAGTGCCAACAAACGCTCATCATATGTTAACCCACTCATTCCTGGGATCATTCTTGTAAACCTCCTCTGGACCCTCTCCAGAGCCAGCACATCCTTCCTCAAATATGGTGCCCAAAATTGCTCATAATATTCCAAATGCGGCCTGACCAGTGCCTTATAGAGCCTCAGCATTACATCCCTGTTTTTGTGTACAAGCCCTCTTGAAATAAATGCTAGCATTGAGTTCGCTTTCTTTACTACGGATTCCACTTGCGGATTAACTATTTGGGAATCCTGCACCAGCATTCCCAAGTCCCTTTGCACCTCTGATTTCTGGATTTTCTCCCCATTTAGAAAATACTCCACGCCTTTATTCCTACTGCCAAAATGCACGACTCCACACTTCGCTATGCTGTATTCCATCTGCCACTTCTCTGTCCACTCTCCCAACCTGTCCAAGTCCTTCTGCAGAGTCCCTGCTTTCTCTACACTACCTGCCCCTCCACCTATTTTCATATCATTCGCAAACTTGGCCACAAAGCCTTCAATCCCCTCGTCCAAATCATTAATATACAACGTGAAGAGTAGCGGCCCCAGCACCGACCCCTGCGGAACTCCGCTAGTCACTGGCAGCCAACCAGAAAAAGCCCCCTTTATTGCCAATCTTTGCCTTCTGCCATCCAACCAACCTGCTATCCATGCTAGTATCTGCCCTTTGATACCGTGGAAGCTCATCTTCCTTAGCAGCCTCACGCGTGGCACCTTATCAAAGGCTTTCTGAAAATCTAAGTAAACAACATCTACTGACTCTCCTTTGTTTGTCCTGCTATTTACTTCTTCAAAGAATTCCAGCAAATTTGTCAAGCAAGGCCTCTCCTTCACAAAGCCATGCTGACTTTGGCCTATTTTATCGTGAACTTCTAAGTACTCCGTAACATCCTTTATAATGGACTAAAATCTTACCAACCACTGAAGGCAGACTAACCGGCCTATAATTCCCACTATTCTGCTTTGCTCCTTTCTTGTGCAACGGGGTAATATTGGCAATTTTCCAATCATCTGGGACCACTCCTGACTCTAGTGATCCTTAGCTTTAACTGATTTGTTATACTAACTGACCAGCACCTTATAGAGCCTCAGCATTACATCCCTGCTTTGTATACAAGCCTTTGTATACAACCAGTATACTAACTCGACAGTCTTCCAATCCTCGCAACTAAAGTAACCCAATCAGAAGTAACAAAATGAAAAGATAATAAATAAAGGTTAAATGATCCACGCAAACGCCCAAAGGTTTTGTGAGGCTACTTTGTTTTAGATTAGTTTTAGTTATGTTTTAGAGGCACAGCCTTGTACCGGTCCTTTGGCCCACGGATTCTCCGCCAGCTAACAATTATCCCATACACTAGAACTATCCTACACGCTAAGGACAATTTACAGAAGCCAATTAATCTACACAGTTAATCTGTGGAACTCATTGCCACAGAGGGCTGTGGAGGCCAAGTCAGTGGATATTTTTTAAGGCAAGAGATAGACAAATTCTTGATTAGAACGGGTGTCAAGAGTTATTTGGAGAAGGCAGGAAAATGGGATTTGGAGGCAGCGATCAGCCATGATTGAATGGCGGAGTAGACTCGATGGGCCGAATGGCCTAATTCTACTGCTATAACTTGTGAACTTGTAAAACCTGCGTGTCTTTGAAATGTGGGAGGAAACCGGAGTAGCCGGAGAAAACCCACGCGGTCACAGGGAAAACGTACAAACTGCGTGCAGACAACACCCGTAGTCAGGATGGAATCGGTGTCTCTGGAAGGCAGCAACTCTACCGCTCTGCCAGCATGCCGCCCAATGTTTTGCCTCAAAAGAAAACGGGATTAAATGCCTGATAGTCATTGAGGCGAGCACTTTGCAGTTATCATGACATAGTCATGTTATTGTTCCTTTTTAAATATAGAATTGTATATAACATTCGAAGAGGGCATGCTAACACTTACAACATATTGTTGATCCTGCAGCTGTACATGAACATTGCCATCACTGAGGCAGACATCTTGCCCGGAATAACGAGCCATCAGGAGCTTTTCCCCCACAGCATGCTGAGTGTTGTGGCTAGTTTTATCCCCTACTCTGATCACAACCAAAGTCCCAGGAATATGTACCAGTGTCAGATGGGTGAGTTAAAATGGAAGGTGTTGTGTCACAAGCTGTTTGCACTGACTTAACCCCCGTGTGCAGTGAATGTCAGAAATTCAGATAAATTCAAGCTGGCAATGGTACAGAGAAGATTTACAAGGATGGTTGGGGTGATCTTATTAAGGTGTATAAAACCATGAGAGGAATAGATCGGGTAGATGCACATAGTCTCTTGCCTAGAGTAGGTGAATCGAGGACCAGAGGACATAGGTTTAAGGTGGAGGGGAAAAGATTTATTAGGAATCTAAGGGGTAATTTTTTCACACAATGGGTGGTGGGTGTATGGAACGAGCTACCAGACGAGGTAGTTGAGGCGGACTATCCCAACGTTTAAGAAGCAGTTAGACAGGTACATGGATAGGACAGGTTTGGAGGGATATGGACCAAATGCGGGCAGGTGGGACTAGTGTAGCTGGTTCATGTTGGCCGGTGTGGGCAAGTTGGTGAGAAGGGCCTGTTTCCACACCCTATGACTCTATGCAGAGTTTCACCGAGTTTGGTGAGTGAATTAGCAAGAAAATAAAAGGGTGGTGGTGCTCCAGCCAAGACAACGCAATGAGTTTAGTTTAGTTCATAGATACAGCGCGGAAACAGGTCCTTCGGCCTTACTGAGTCCGCGCCGACCAGCGATCCCTGCACACTAACATACTCGGGACAATTTACAATTTTACCGAAGTCAATTAACCTACAAACCAGCGATCACCCGAACACTGTCTAACCTACAAAGGAGGGACAATTTACAGAAGCCAATTATCCTACAGACTTTGGAATGTGGATGGAAACCGGAGCACCCGGTGAAAACCTTTGCAGTCACGGGGATATCTCTTTCAAAGCATTTCAATAGGGATGATGTTGGATCTATCGGGTGGTAGTCATTGTGAAAGATCATTTGACTTGGGGACTGGACAGGGAGAAGCTGCTCTGTTGATATGAGGTTCACACCAGAGAAAACAAAATGAAGAACATTGGCGCTTGGGCCAAAATGGAGGTGTGTCTTTGTGCAGTGAGTGTTTAACATTGGGTCTACACTGCAGGTGAGTGAGGTCCAGGGAGCAGATTCAATCCTGGAATTCAATAGATGACCAATACGTAGAGTCACAGAGCATGGAAACAGGCCCCTCGGCCCAACTTGCCCACACCGACCAACATGCCCCATCTACACTGGTCCCACCTGCCTGAGTTTGGCCCGTAACCCTCCAAACCTGTCCTATCCATGTACCTGTCTAAATGTTTCTTAAACGTTTTGATCGTACCTGCCTCAACTACCTCCTCCGGCAGCTCGTTCCATACACCCACCACCCTTTGTGAGTGTACTTGAAAGGGAAATAATTGCAGGAGGGTGCAGGAGGCAAACTAGCTGGATTGCTCCTGTGCAAGACACAGAGTGCTGGAGTAACTCAGCGGGTCAGGCAGCATGTGTGGAGGGAAGGGATAAGGTGATGGTTTGGGACAGGACCCTTCTTCTGACTGCTTTTAGTTTAGTTTAGAGATACGGCGCGGAAACAGGCCCTTCGTCCCACCGAGTCCGCACTGACCAGCGATCCCCGCACACGAGCACTATCCGACACACACTCGGGGCAATTTACAATTTTAACAAGTGAATTAACCTACAAACCTGTAAGTCTTTGGAGTGTGGGAGGAAACCGAAGCACCCGGGGAAAACCCACAGGTGCCGCAGGTCACGGGGAGAACGTACAAACTCCGTACAAACAAGCACCCATAGTCAGGATCGAACCTGGGTCTCTGGCACTGTAAGCCAGCAACTCTACCGCTGCGCCCATGTTCTGTGAAGGACTGGAGTTTCGGCCCAAAACTTTGCCTATTTCCTTCGCTCCATAGATGCTGCCGCACCCGCTGAGTTTCTCCAGCACTTTTGTCTACCCTGGAGTGGACTTGATGGGCTGAATGGCTTCCACCATTCAGTAATCTTGGCGATCCTGTCGTTTTGTTTTGGTTAAGGCTGTTTCCTGCAAAAATATCAGCAATCAGAAATTCACGAATCCATATATACATGTATATCAAATAATTTAATGACGTGTTGATGACCTTTTGATTTTGTATTGCAACCCAACAGATGATTTACTTCTATCCATCTTCCTTCTAGGGAAGCAAACAATGGGGTTTCCATTGTACACTTTCCCAGACAGATCGGATAGCAAACTGTATCGTCTTCAAACTCCACAGAGTCCCCTGGTTCGACCGCATATGTACGACTTTTATAATATGGACAACTACCCCATAGGAACCAATGCTGTCGTGGCTGTCATATCCTATACTGGATATGATATGGAAGATGCTATGGTACGTATGTATGGCTGGTTTAGCAAGTGGAAATTAATCCATTGGTCGATTAGCAGCTTTCTTGGGTGAGGTAGTGTACTTTAAGAACTTTTCTTTGCAACTAATTCTGCTATAAATAGAACAGGTTATTAAACACGACAACCTCCAAATAAGCTAAGGACCTAGACTGGAGGGCATTGGTTACACAATTTTTGCACTATTATTGTTTGTTTGATTTTATGTGTATATATGTATGTGAGATATGTGTGTGTGTATATATGTATATATAATAATAATAATAATAATCATTTTATTTACTGGCGCCTTTCTAAAACCCAAGGACACCTTACAATGCATAGAATCACAAAAAATATACAAAACACATAATCGGAATAAATTAAATATAAAAACACAGTACACAAATCAAGGACAGAATTCAATTTCAAGAGCACCAAAAGAAAATAAGAAATACAATTTGAGGAGAGAGCAGCGGCGACCAATTCGCGCCAGCGTCCACTCTCCCCTCCGACCGCCATCTTGTACACGGACTAACAGGCACAGCACACAAAATCATCCCCCCACAATGACCACCACTGTGGGGGAAGGCACAATGTCCAGTCCCCAACCCAGTTCTCCCCCAGAGTCAGGCCCATCGAGGCCACCACAGTTGCCTCTACGGAGGCCCGATGTTCCTGGCCGTCGGGAGAGTTCTCGCAGCGGCTGGAACGGCTGGTTTCCCAGCGGAGTCGATGGCACCTGAAGCCGACAGGGCCGCGCCGATTTGGAGCCACGAGGCTCCCGATGTTGGAGTCGGCGCCGCTGGTCGCTCCGCAGTCCTGCAGCCCGGAGGTGTTGATGTCGGCGGTCAGCGCATACCGGAGCTCCAGCGCGGCGACCCAGGCAAGGCATCGCCCGCTACGCTCCCCGATAGCGCTCCAGCGCTGTGCCGCCACCGAAGCTGAAGGTGCTGGGCGGTCCCCGTCAGGAAACGGCGCTCCATGCCCGCTGGTAGGCCACGAGGACGGGTCGACGAGGCAGCCTGGAGAAAAAGCTGCCTCACCGACCAGGTAGGGACCTAGAAGTAGTTTCCCCCTTACCCCCCCACATTAAAAGTCAAAACCCCCCAAACAAACAAAGAAATAAAAAACACTAAAACTAAAGAAAGAGTGAATTTGACGGACGGCTGCTGTTTAGCAGCCGTTCCTCCAAGATGGCGGCTCCTCCTCTGTATATATATATGTATATACAGTGGCTTGCAAAAGTTTTCATACCCCTTGAACTTTTCCACATTTTGTCACGTTACAACCACAAACGTAAATGTATTTTATTGGGATTTTATGTGATAGACCAACACAAAGTGGTGCATAATTGTGAAGTGGAAGGAAAATGATACATGGTTTTCAAATTTTTTTACAAATAAAAAACTGAAAAGTGTCGCGTGCAAAAGTATTCAGCCCCCTTTACTCTGATACCCCTAAATAAAATCCACCTTTCGCTGCAATTACAGCTGCAAGCCTTTTGGGGTATGTCTCTACCAGCTTTGCACATCTAGAGACTGAAATTTTTGCCCATTCTTCTTTGCAAAATAGCTCAAGCTCAGTCAGATTGGATGGAGAGCATCTGTGAACAGCAATTTTCAAGTCTTGCCAGAGATTCTCAATTGGATTTAGGTCTGGACTTTGACTGGGCCATTCTAACACATGAATATGCTTTGATCTAAACCATTCCATTGTAGCTCTGGCTGTATGTTTAGGGTCGTTGTCCTGCTGGAAGGTGAACCTCTGCCCCAGTCTCAAGTCTTTTGCAGACTCTAACAGGTTTTCTTCCAAGATTGCCCTGTATTTGGCTCCATCCATCTTCCCATCAACTCTGACCAGCTTCCCTGTCCCTGCTGAAGAAAAGCATCCTCACAGCATGATGCTGCCACCACCATGTTTCACAGTGGGGGTGGTGTGTTCAGGGTGATGTGCAGTGTTAGGTTTCCGCCACACATAGCGTTTTGCATTTAGGCCAAAAACTTCAATTTTGGTCTCATCTGACCAGAGCACCTTCCTCCACATGTTTGCTGTGTCCCCCACATGGCTTGTGGCAAACTGCAAACGGGACATCCTATGGCTTTTTTTCAACAATGGCTTTCTTCTTGCCACTCTTCCATAAAGGCCCGATTTGTGGAGTGCACGACTAATAGTTGTCCTGTGGACAGATTCTCCCACCTGCAGCTCCTCCTGCTTCTCTGATCAATGCTCTCCTTGCCCGGCCTGTCAGTTTAGGTGGACGGCCATGTCTTGGTAGGTTTGCAGTTGTGCCATACTCTTTCCATTTTCGGATGATGGATTGAACAGTGCTCTGTGAGATGTTCAAAGCTTGGGATATTTTTTTATAACCTAACCCTGCTTTAAACTTCTCCACAACTTTATCCCTGACATGTCTGGTGTGTTCCTTGGGCTTCATGATGCTGTTTGTTCACTAATGTTCTCCAACAAACCTCTGAGGCCTTCACAGAACAGCTGTATTTATACTGAGATTAGATTACACACAAGTGGACTCTATTTACTAATTAGGTGACTTCTGAAGGCAATTGGTTGCACTGGATTTTATTTAAGGGTATCAGAATAAAGGGGGCTGAATACTTTTGCACGTGACACTTTTCAGTTTTTTATTTGAAAAAAAATGTGAAAACCATGTATCATTTTCCTTCCACTTCACAATTATGCGCCACTTTGTGTTGGTCTATCACATAAAATCCCAATAAAATACATTTATGTTTGTGGTTGTAACGTGACAAAATGTGGAAAAGTTCAAGGGGTATGAATACTTTTGCAAGCCACAGTATATATATATGTTTGTATGTATATATATATATATATATAGAAACATAGAAAATAGGTGCAGGAGGAGGCCATAAGGCCCTTCGATCACATTCATTGTGATCATGGCTGATCGTCCCCTATCAATAACCCGTGCCTGCCTTCTCCCCATATCCCTTGATTCCACTAGCCCCTAGAGCTCTATCTAACTCTCTCTTAAATTCATCCAGTGATTTGGCCTCCACTGCCCTCTGTGGCAGGGAATTGCACAAATCCACAACTCTGGGTGAAAATGTTTTTTCTCACCTCAGTCTTAAATGGCCTCCCCTTTATTCTAAGATTGTGGCCCCTGGTTCTGGACTCGCCCAACATTGGGAACATTTTTCCTGCATATAGCTTGTCCAGTCCTTTTATAATTTTATATCTTTCTATCAGATATCCCCTCATCCTTCTAAACTCCAGTGAATACAAGGCTAGTCTTTTCAATCTTTCCTCATATATGTTTATGTATATATATGTATGTATGTATATATATGTATGTATGTGTGTATATGTATATATGTATGTGTGTGTGTATATGTATACATATATGTGTGTGTGTGTATATGTATGTATGTGTATATATATATGTATGTATGTATATATGTGTGTATGTGTGTGTATATATATATATATATATGTGTGTGTGTGTATATATATATATAATATATAGGATCTTTTCATTCCAAAGAGGAAGAAAGATTCTAGGGGGAGAATGAAGTGACCGTGGCTGACAAAGGCAAGTCAAGGACAGTATAAAACTAAAAGAGATGACATATAACATTGCAAAAATTAGTGGGAAGCCAGAGGATTGGGAAGCTTTTAAAGAACAACAGAAGGTAACTGAAAAGGCAATACGGGGAGAAAACATGAAATTCGAAGGTAAGCTTGCCAATAATATAAAAGAGGATAGCAAGAGTTTCTTCAGTTATATAAAGAGCAAGAAAGAGGCAAGAGTTGACGTTGGGCCGCTGGAGAATGATGCAGGAGAAGTGAGAATGGGGAATAAAGAAATGGCAGAGGACTTGAATAACTTTTTTGCATCAGTCTTCACACCAGCGACGTGCCTGAAATTCAAGAGAGTCAGGGGGTGGAAGTTAAGGCCCTGTCCCACGGGCAGGCGGTTACAGGCGGTAAGCGCGGCGTAGCAGGAAGTGGGGTCGGTCCCACGCAGATCCCCGGAGCCGTATGTAGTTGGTCCCGACACCGCGCGGTGCCCAGAAAAACTGACACTGTCCAAAAATTTTGTGCGGCAACGGCCTGCCGCCCCGCTGCCGCCTCTTCGCCGCGAGCACCACCTGGACGCCACGAGCACCGCCTGGACGCCGCGAGCCGTCTCGACTTCATCGCGTAGCGCGTTGCGTTGCGCGATGACGTCATCACCCGACGCCGCGCTCGCCGCATGCATTCGCATGCTCGGACAGGCCGTACGGTAAACACTCGGCCTTCGCGCGGCAACCGCTTCCGGTTAGGTTGCGCTTGCCGCATGCTCGTGGGACAGGCCGTACGGTGGCACCCGCGTGGCAGCCGCGCGGTCCCCACTTCCTGCTACGCCGCGCTTACCGCCTGTAACCGCCTGCCCGTGGGACAGGGCCTTAAGTGGAGTGGCTATTACTAGGAGAAGGTGCTTGGGAAGCTGAAAGAGCTGAAGGTGGATAAGTCACCTGGACCGGATAGACTGCACCCTAGGGTTCTGAAAGAGATTGTGGAGGCATTGATGGTGATATTTCAATAATCACTAGAGTCAGGAGTGGTTCCAGATGATTGGAAAATTGCCAATATTACCCCACTGTACAAGAAAGGAGCAAAGTAGAATAGTGGGAACTATAGGCCGGTTAGTCTGACTTCAGTGGTTGGTAAGATTTTAGAGTCCATTATAAAGGATGAGGTTTCAGAGTACTTAGTTCATGATAAAATAGGCCAAATAGCATGGCTTTGTGAAGGGGAGGTCTTGCTTGATAAATTTGCTGGAATTCTTTGAAGAAGTAAATAGCAGGACAGACAAAGGAGAGTCAGTAGATGTTATTTACCTAGATTATCAGAAAGCCTTTGATAAGGTGCCACATGTGAGGCTGCTAAGGAAGATGAGAGCCCACGGTATCAAAGGGCAGATACTAGCATGGATAGCAGGTTGGCTGGATGGCAGAAGGCAAAGAGTGGTAATAATGGGGGCTTTTTCTGGTTGGCTGCCAGTGACTAGCGGAGTTCCGCAGGGGTCGGTGCTGGGCCCACTGCTCTTAACGTTGTATATCAGTGATTTGGATGAGGGGATTGAACGCTTTGTGGCCAAGTTTGCATCTGATGCGAAATAGGTGGAGGGGCAGGTAGTGTAGAGACAGCAGGGACTGCAGAAGGACTTGGACAGGTTGGGAGAGTGGGCAGAGAAGAGGCAGATGGAATATAGTAGCAAAGTGTGGAGTCATGCATTTTGGTAGTAGGAATAAAGTTGTAGACTATTTTCTAAATGGGGTGAGAATCCCGAAATCAGAGGTGCAAAGGGAATGCTGGTGCAGGATTCCCAATTAGTGCAATTAATTTTACAAAAGCATATTTGTTTTCAAGAAGCCTTGTATTAATTAGTGATCTTCATTAAATTCTAAACATGTCAGGGAAAAAGTATGTTTCCATTGGTTACAGATTTGCTTTGGGAGACATTTATATTAAGCCACTTGTATGCCTTTTTGGTTCTAATGGCACATGTTTTTTTTTAATTTAAAAGATTATCAACAAGGCATCATGGGAGCGAGGCTTTGCCCAGGGAAGTGTCTATAGGACGGAAATAATCGACCTTGACCAGCAAGCTAAGCAAAGCAGCGGGAACGTTGTGTTCGGCGTAGCGGCTGGTGAAAAGCGAGTCACACACAAACTAGATGACGATGGATTGCCACCAGTAGGGGCTGTACTGGAATACGGTGATCCGTATTATGGTTACGTCAACCTTAACACCGGGGAAGGTTCTGTCAGCTACTACAAGTGAGTCGTCTATTCACTGCAAATACCCACGGCGGTAGAGTTGCTGCCTCACACCGTCGGAGACCCCCCTTCGTTCCCGACTACTGGTGCTGTCTGTGCGGAGTTTGTACCTTCTCCCTGTGGCCACGTGGGTTTTCTCTGTGTGACAATAGACAATAGGTGCAGGAGTAGGCCATTCGCCCCGTCGAGCCAGCACCACCATTCAATGTGATCATGGCTGATCATCCCCAATCAGTACCCCGTTCCTGCCTTCTCCTCTAACTCTGCTATTTTTAAGAGCCCTATCTAGCTCTCTCTTGAAAGCATCCAGAGAACTGGCCTCCACCGCCCTCTGAGGCAGAGAATTCCACAGTCTCACCACTGTCTGTGAGAAAAAGTGTTTCCTCGTCTCCGTTCTAAATGGCTTACTCCTTATTCTTAAACTGTGGCCCCTGGTTCTGGACCCCCCCAACATCGGGAACATGTTTCCTGCCTCTAGTGGGTCCAAGCCCTTAACAATCTTATATGTTTCAATGAGATATCCTCTCATCCTTCTAAACTCCAGAGTGTACAAGCCCAGCCGCTCCATTCTCTCAGCATATGACAGTCCCGCCATCCCGGGAATTAACCTTGTAAACCTACGCTGCACTCCCTCAATAGCAAGAATGTCCTTCCTCGAATTAGGGAACCAAAACTGTACACTGTGCTTCAGTTTATTCCCGCATCCCAAAGACGTGCGGGTTTGTAGGTTAATTGGCTTCTGTAAATTGTCGCCAAAACATGTGTAGTACATATTTCAAAAATAGTTTCATTCTGCAGTTCTAGGTGTGGCAAATAAGGCACCAGTAAATTGTCCCTAGTGTGTCGGATAGTTCTAGTGTACAGGGTGATCGCTAGTCGGTGCATACGTAGTGGGCTGAAGGGTCTGTAACCATCCTGGATCTCTAACGTTTATGTTTACAAAATTATGTTTACAAAATTGATCTGAGTTCATTTATTTGGGCTCGTTTCATTTCCCACCAGAAGCTGAAACTTCTCTATATCTGGCAGGGTCTATAGAAACGCTTTATTTGTTCTTTCTGAACACTTCATGATATATTTACATGTGTGTTAAAACAAAACTAACTTTGTGCACAAACTGTAAAGACAATGAGCAACAAGCAATCTGCTGGAGAAACCTGGCCGATCAGGCAGCATCTGTGCAGGGAGATGTTTTGGACAGGGATTCTTCATCTCAACTCAGTGGATTGCAATTAGTTTTGGGTTCGGACCGTTCATCTGGGGTGGGAATGAAGACTGGATTACAATTACAGGTTTTGCCAGACTTACATAAGGGTTACATCCTGCGGATCCTTGCTTAAGTCAGATGTTGTGTAAGGTGGAGAACCATGTGGAAACTCTGTGGAGACTAGGGCAGTCACGGTGGCGCAGCGATAGAGATGATGCCTTACAGCGCTTGCAGCGCCAGAGACCCAGGTTCGATGCCGACTACGGGTGCTGTCCGTACGGAGTTTGTACGTTCTCCCCGTGACCTGCGTGGGTTTTCTCCGAGATCTTCGGTTTCCTCCCACACTCCAAAGCCGTACAGGTTTGTAGGTGAATTGCTTGGTATAAGTGTAAATTGTAGGGGAGTGGTAATGTGCGGGGATCGCTGGTCGGTGCAGACTCGGTGGGCAGAAGGGCCTGTTTTCTCGCTATATCTCTAAACTAAGAAACTAAACTAAATGGGGGTGCTGCGATGGAGCCCACAGGAGGGAGCAACACGAGACCAGCCGACTGGTTTGCGGAAACGGCCGCATGCGACGGCAGTGGTGTACCGCTTCGGAGACGCGCAACTCGGAAATAAGGCGGCGGCTTAAAGAATTTCATGCATCGGTGCGAGTCTATGTAAGTCGCCTATTTTAGTTCAGTTTAGAGATACAGCGAAAGAGGATCTCACGGAACCCCTGTTGGAGAAACCCTTCTTCCGACCGCTTCTTTTAGTTTAGTTTAGAGATACAGTGCAGGAACAGGCCCACCGAGTTCACGCTGACCACCGATCCCTGCACACTGACATTATCCTACACACACTAGGGACAGTTTACAATCTTTACCGAAGCCAATTAGCCTACAAACCTGTACGTCTTTGGAGTATGGGAGGTAACCGGAGCACCCGGAGAAAACCCACGCGGTCACGGGGAGAAGGTACAAACTCCATACAGACAGCACCCGTAGTCAGGATGGAACCCGGGTCTGTGGTGCTGTGTGGCAGCAACTCTACCGCTGTGTCACCGTGCGTCCGTACGTAAGTTGGGGAGTGCGTGTGATTTAAACGTGTATTTGTTCTCCTGCAGGAGCAAGGAGAGTGGCGTGGTGGACAACATCAAGGTGTGCGGCAACGACAGTGGGACAGCGCTGTTTAAACGGGTCTGCATCACCCTGAGGATCCCGCGCAACCCCACCATCGGGGATAAGTTTGCCAGCCGGCACGGGCAGAAGGGCATCTTGAGCCGTCTGTGGCCGGCAGAGGACATGCCGTTCACGGAGAGCGGGATGGCGCCGGACATCCTGTTCAACCCGCACGGTTTCCCTTCCCGCATGACCATCGGCATGCTGATCGAGAGCATGGCGGGCAAGTCGGCCGCCGCGCACGGCCTGTGCCACGACGCCACGCCCTTCACCTTCTCCGAGGAGAACTCGGCCCTGGAGCACTTTGGCAAGATGCTGCGGGCGGCCGGCTACAACCACTACGGCACGGAGAGGCTCTACAGCGGCATTAGCGGACTGGAGCTGGAGGCGGACATCTTCATCGGGGTGGTCTACTACCAGCGTCTGCGCCACATGGTGTCCGACAAGTTCCAGGTGAGGACCACTGGGGCAAGGGACAAGGTGACCAACCAGCCCCTGGGGGGCAGGAACGTCCAGGGGGGCATTCGCTTCGGGGAGATGGAGCGCGACGCCCTGCTGGCTCACGGCACCTCCTTCCTGCTCCAGGACCGTCTCTTCAACTGCTCCGACCGCTCGCTGGCCCGCGTGTGCGTGGGCTGCGGCAGCCTCCTCTCGCCGCTGCTGGAAAAGCCACCGCCGTCCTGGTCCGCCACCCGCCACCGCAAGTACCAGTGCACAGTCTGCCACCAGTCCGACACCATCGAGGTCATCTCCGTGCCCTACGTCTTCCGTTACTTTGTGGCCGAGCTGGCGGCCATGAACATCAATGTCCAACTCAACGTGCGATGACCACCGCT
>JAXLNO010002488.1:0-29034 GCA_038087875.1 Malacoraja senta | reverse complement strand
TCACATGATATAAATTGTCTCTTCTCCAACTGTTATAACAATTATTCTACCTTTATACGGTGGAACGGACTTGACGACAAACAGGGACTTAAATTGTTGAAATTGTTTGCAGCCAGATTCTGTTTTGCTTTTTTGTCTAGTTTAGGGGGGTTGTTTTTCTCTCTTTTTCTTTTTTTTTTCTTTTTATCTTTCTGTTTTATATATATATATATATATATATATATGTCTCTTTTAAACACTTAACTATATTTACATAGAGACCGGGAGGTCTATACTCAATGTGTATTTTGACACTGGACTGATATTAGGTTATACCTGTTATTAATGTAACCCTGATCCCTATGTATCAATATCATTGTTATGTTTATCATTATTTTGTTGTTGTTTTGTTTTGTTTTTGTTTTGAAAAATAACGAATAAAAAGATTTTAAAAGAAAGAAAGAAAAGTTTAAGCACTATTGCAATGTCGGCACGGTGCCAGGCAAAATACAACCATCTACGTGGCACAATAACCAATCCAAGAAAAGTGTAGGAAGGAACTGCAGATGCTGGTTTACACTGAAGGTAGACACAAAATGCTGGAGTATCTCAGCGGGACAGGCAGCATCTCTGCATAGAAGGTTCACGAATTGGGTGATGTTTTGGGTCGAGACTCTTAGAAACATAGAAAACATAGAAAATAGGTACAGGAGTAGGCCATTCAGCCCTTCAAGCCAGCACCTCCATTCAATATGATCATGGCTGATCATAAAAAATCAATACCCCATTCCTGTTTTCTTCCCATATCCCTTGATTCCGTTAGCCCTATGAGCTAAATCTAACACAACCCTTCTTCAGATTGAGCCAGAGATCCTGCAGCACCATCTGTAGAAGGGTCTTGACCCGAAACATCACTCATTCCTTCTATCTAGAGATGCTGCCTGTCCCACTGAGATACTCCAGCATTTTGTACTAATCCAAAAACAATCATTTCATTTTTCAGCAATATTTGAGAGATAAGTATTATCACGAACATTAAGGAAAATTCCCAGCCTTCGAAATGTTGTATCATAAGGCATCAGAAGATAAGGCATTAGTTTAACAGCTTAACAAAGTAACAGCAGATTCTGGTCATGATAAGCTGATGATGGAATAGTCCCTCAGAATCCCATTCAAGTGCACACAGCCTTTTACTCGGAGTAGGAGAATCAAGAACCAGAGGGCATAGGTTTAAGGTGAGAGATTTCATAAGAATCTGAGGGGTAACTTTTTTTCACACAGGGTGGTGGATATATGGAACAAGCTGCAGAGGAGGTAGTTGAGGCAAGGAACTATTGCAACATTTCAAAATAGTGATTTCGGCAGGTACATGGATAAGAAAGGTTTATAAGGGATATGGGCCAAACGTAGCAGGTGGAACTAGTGGAGACAGGGCATCTTGGTCAGCGTGGACAAGTTGGGCCGCAGGGCCTGTTTCCATATTCTATGACAGCCTAGATTTTATGCTTATTTCTTGAGTGTCACATGTCTTGGCGATTAGGACTCTATCCCATAATTACCGTTGATGTTGGAAACCAACTCCAGTCCTTTCTCATACCTCGAACATCTTGCCAGTTGGGTAGAACTGCCTTGTGCAGACAGTTTGTTGGACCATGGAATACTTGGCCAGAAGAAATGGCTGAGGCAGAATCTATGAATCTATGATTCTGGCAATAGTGGGCGGCACAGTGGTGCAGCGGTAGGGTTGCGGCCTTGCAGTGTCAGGGACCCGGGTTCCATCCTGACTATTGGTGCTATCTGTATGGAGTTTGTACGTTCTCCCTGTGAATGCGTGGGTTTTCTCCGGGTGCTCCGGTTTCCTCCCACACTGCAAAGACGTACAGGTTTGTAGGTTAATTGGTTTCGGTAAAATTGTAAATTGTTCCTAGTGTGTAGGATAGTGCTAGTGCACAAGGTGATCGCTGGTCGACGCCGACACTGTGGGCCGAAGGGCCTGTTTCCGCACTGTATCCCTCTAAAGTCTAGAGTCTAAAGTGAATGAAGGTTCACAGCAAACTGTGGGAACAAACTGGGATTCAATAACGCCTCAGCAAACAAACAGTGGGCCAAACGCTCACCTGAATTTTAATATTTGTTGGTCCTCTTTAGCCCTGCCATGGACTGATACTTGGCTTGCGTTGGTAGAACTGCAAATAAAATTCAATTAACCTGACTTAAAAGTAAGCAATGCATTAGAAATGAAGCAGCATGCTCTGCAATATTTTAATACCGATGAAGTTTAACAGCTTACTCAAATGGTATATAGCAGCTGGTTCCTGAGGGAGTATTCACTTCAAGGGGAATTTTAAAACACATACATACATAGATACATAGAAAATAGGTGCAGGAGTAGGCCATTCGGCCCTTCGAGCCTGCACCGCCATTCAATATGATCATGGCTGATCATCCAACTCAGTATCCCGTACCTGCCTTCTCTCCATACCCCCTGATCCCCTTAGCCACAAGGGCCACATCTAACTCCCTCTTAAATATAGCCAATGAACTGGCCTCAACTACCCTCTGTGGCAGAGAGTTCCAGAGATTCACCACTCTCTGTGTGAAAAAGTTTTTCCTCATCTCGGTCTTAAAGGATTTCCCCCTTATCCTTAAGCTGTGACCCTTTGTCCTGGACTTCCCCAACATCGGGAACAATCTTCCTGCATCTAGCCTGTCCAACCCCATAAGAATTTTGTAAGTTTCTATAAGATCCCCTCTCAATCTCCTAAATTCTAGCGAGTATAAGCCAAGTCTATCCAGTCTTTCTTCATATGAAAGTCCTGACATCCCAGGAATCAGTCTGATGAACCTTCTCTGCACTCCCTCTATGGCTATAATGTCCTTCCTCAGATTTGGAGACGCATGGAAGATGGAAAGACTTCAGAGCTCATTTCATCCAAGTGAATATTATTGAGCAGCAGCATACATTCTGTTCTTGCTGAATGGCTCCAAACCAGAATAAGCAGATTTCTGAAATGCCTTCCAGACAATCTTAAATATAAATCAGAACAACAGTTGATCCTTAAAGTGAAGCACTTGCATCCTCTGGCTCACGTATCAATGCAATGTTTACTGCTGTCGATAGATAGGTGGAATGGAATATTTTTGATAGTGAGTGCATTTGTAATGTAAGAAATAGGGGCGCCAATTAAGACATAGTAAATTCCCACAAAAGTCAATGAGTAGGGGGTGGCACAGTGGCGCAGCAGTAGAATTGCTGCCTTATAACAGCCAATAGACATTAGACAATAGGTGCAAGAGTAGGCCATTTGTCCCTTCGAACCAGCACCGCCATTCAATGTGATCATGGCTGATCATCCACAATCAGCACCCCGTTCCTGCCTTCTCCCATATCCCCTAACTCCGCCATCTTTAAGAGTTCTCTCTAACTCTCTCTTGAAAGCATCCAGAGAACCGGCCTCCACCGCCCTCTGAGGCAGAGAATTCCACAGACTCACCACTCTCTGTGTGAAAACGTTTTTTCCTCATCTCCGTTCTAAATGGCTTACCCCTTATTTTACTTCGGAGTCACGTGAGTGACTACGTGAAGAAGACCCGTTAGGGCGCATGCGCGTCATTATGTCTGACGCATTGGCGCCCGGCAGCAGGAGGACGGAGCTCCTCCTGCAGGTGAGTAGTTACAGCTCCACCAAAGGGGGAGACTTTGGAGGAGTTAGAAAAAAGTAAAATTGTTGCTGTATGTTTTTCCCCACAAATACAGAAACAAGTAAAAAATCATCAAGGTGCAGGCCTGCTACGGACAAGGAGAGAGAGAGCTATGGGAGCGCAGTCTCTGAAAGGCAGCCTGTCACCTCGGGGGAGTCGCAAGCCGGTAGCGGTGCGGCGACAGACTTGGCGAAGTGCCCAGCCGGGTACACAGCCAACGCCAGTCGGGCGGTCGGCATAAGCCAAGTCTGTCAGGGCTATAGACTCCGCAGAGTCGGGTAGGAGAGTCCCGTCGGGGACAGGATACCGTGCCCCAGCGGTTATCCAAAAGGAGCAGCGCATACAGGGGCTGCTCCACAGAGACGCTCCAGGAGGAGTTGTGCAGGCGGGAAGCCATAGGTAAGGCTCCGCTGGCAGTGCCTAGGAGAGGTCTGCTTCATAAAGCCACACTCCAGGAGGAGTTGTGAGGGCGGGAGGCCGTGGGGACGGCTCCGCCGGCAGTGCCTAGGAGAGGCCTGCTTGAAAGCACCCTCTTTGCAAGAGGTGAGTGCAGAAGGGCAGATACGCTCTGACTCTGAGTCCGACGACGACTTCCAAAGGGAGGGCAGGCAGCGGCCAGAGCTGACACCGTGTGCAGCACGGTTTGCCATGTCGTCGGACGCTGGTGAGCCTCTGGGTGAGGAACTTGCCACCAGCATAAATTACCAAGTCTCACATCAGCTACAGGAGCTGACAATGGATGAGACAGTAAGGAAGCATGAGGCCCCAATCACCTGTGGCCTGTTAAAAGTTCCTGTTGGGAACAGGAAGATTTGGGGCAAGATGGGCATACAAATGAGAGCCCAGGAGGAGGTGAAGCTCCAGCATCTTTTTAAAGTTGCTGGCATCTGGCATAACGAGCTTTGCCAGGATGGTGGATGGAGAGGCCATGACCAAATTACAACAAAAGGTGTGGCGCTATTGTGGAGTGCCCACTTTGAGATCAACTGCCTCCGCAAGACTGCATTTAGACCAACCATCAACCCTAAATATGCTTCACTCGGCCAGCCTGGCACAGTGCAACCGGCACAGCTGTTTGGCGAGGATTTCGCAAAGCAGGTGAAGGAGCTGGAGGAGGAGGCCAAGATGGTGGGCTTGATTAAGCAGCCAGCAGCCACATATCCACTAAAGTGGAAGTATCCCTATAAGCCAGGAGACTGGTCCAGCAACGGACGAGTCCAGCTACGATGCAGCGCAGTTGGCGTTCGGCTGTAGCAGCACCAGGGAATGTGAGATATCCAGCTCGAGGCCGGGGAAGAATGCCAGGTGGTAAGGGGGTAAGTGGGTCTGGTTCTCATGTAGGCAGATCTAATGTGATACCTCAGATATGTTTATACTGAAGGTTATTGAAGGGTTTCAAATAAAGCTTAATGCAAATTCTGATTTACACATGCAACATGTTCCAAAAAGGAGTTTGACTTCAGTATCACTGAACAATTGGAAGTTCAGGTGGAACTTGCAAGCTTATGTAATAAAGGTGTAATTGTTAACGCAGTTTACCAAAGCCATCAGTTTGTGTCCAATATCTTTCCCAGACCAAAAAAGGATGGGGGATGCAGAATTATACTGGACCTGAATAGTCTTAAACCTTTTTGTACGGTATAGACATTTTAAGATGGAAACGTTTGTGAAGGAGATCTTAAAGATGCGGATTCAGTGTCTGTTCATTTGCAGGATAGAAGATTTAAAATTCAGCTGGATGGGGCAATTATGGCAATACAATGCACTGCCTAATGGGTTGTCTTCAGCTCTTATAGTGATTACAACCTATTCTAGACATGATGAGAAGTCAAGGGCATGGGCTCATGGCTTAACTAGATAATATCTTGATTGTAGGACAATCAAAGGAAACAGCTGAAGCCTCAGTGGCAGTTGGTAAAAAACACTTTTTAAAAATTGGGCTTCATAAGCTATCTAGAGAAATCTAAATTAATACCTGTGACACAAATTGACTAGTTGGGTTCACAATAGACTTAATCAACATGATTGTGACCTTGCCCAGGCAAAAAAGGGTAGAGCTAATTAAGAGCTGTATCAAGTTAATTGCTGACACACAGCCTTCAATTAGCCAGGTGACGAGTCTGCTGGGGAAATTGCTGGCAGCATTTCCAGCAGTTCAATATGGCCACTTTATTATCTACAATTACAAAGGTCAAACGAACAAGCACTGAGGATACATTGGGGTCATTATAATAGACCTATGCTTCTATCAATAGAGGCTGTTGCTGATGTACAATGGTGGATTCAGCATGTGTCCACTAGTAGTTCCAAAGTGTTATTGGACCAAGCTTCCATGATTTTGCAGACAGATGTCAGAGCACTTGGGTAGGGTGCTACTGATACAAGATCCAGCGGTGGAGACAGATGAACATTGCTTCTGCATACATGGGGAATTAACCAAGAGTATTTTATGGACTCGAGGCTTATGGCACTAACTAAACTAGTTTGCATGTGCAGTGCAAAATAGACAACACTACAGCAGTTGCTGATATGAATCACATGGGTGGAATCAAATCGTTATCATGTGACAGGTTGGCAAATAAAATTGGACCTGGAGTATGGATATTTGGATTGGAGCTATCTATCTGCCAGGGAAACTTAATGTAGTACCAGATGGCAGGTCACGAAAATTCCATGATAATACAGAGTGGATGTTGAACCAGGATGTGTTCAAGAACATAGTACTTCTATATGGAAGGCCAAAATATGTTTCATAGGCACCAGATCCAGGGGCAGTGACAATTGATGGGCTTTTTCACTAAATTGGGATGATATGTTTGTGTACATTTTCCCACCATTCTGCCTCATAGGTCGGTGTTTGAGAAAATCAAGCAGGATGCCGCTTCAGGGGTTTTGGTGATACCAAATTGCCCGATTCAACCATGGTTTCCTTTGATGTTACAGATAGCGATCCAACCTCCTTTTGCTGATTCCAAACAGTAGGAATTTGCTGGAGGATCCAGTAACGCGTTAAGTTCATCTGTTATGTGATCGTATTGATCTGTTAATTTGCAGGTTTTAAGAATGCCTTACATTGGTCGAGGACTTTCTAGGCCAACGGTGGATATACTCACTGCAGCCTGGAGAAAGAGTACTCAAAAGCAGTATATGACATGTAAAAAAATGGGAACAATATGGTGTTCAATAGAATATTCAATATGATACTGTAGTTATTGGAAATGTGTTAGAGTTTTATCTACACTTTATTATGATGAGGGTCTTAGCTATAGTGCTATCAATACAGCTAGAAGTGCTTTGTCGGCATATCTTGTAATAGGTACACGGACACAAAGTATAGGTTCTCACCCTCTCATATCTAGGTTGATGAAAGAAATCTTTAATTCCAAACCGCCTAAGCCTAGGTATATGGTAATCTGCGATGTAAGCGTTGTTCTTAACATGCTTCGTCATTGGGTCCCTGTCACATCTATAACTTTGTTAAAATTAACCATGAAATTGGCTATGCTAATGGCATTGGTGTCAGTACAGAGAGTGCAGACTTTGCAAAAACTTCAGTTAGATAGAATGGAAGTGACTACAGAGAATGTTCTGTTTTATATTTATGACCTGCTCAAACAAAGCAGGCCAGGTGTGACAGGATTTAAGATGGTGTTCTCAGCATATCCTACAGATCCATCTTTATGTGTAAGGATACATTTCTTACATTACATTGAAGCCACAAGGGCTTTAAGACAAGAAGAAACAGGGTTATTTGTCAGTTACAAGAAGCCAACATAAAAGAGTGGCAGTTCAGACTATCTCAAGGTGGTTAAAGCAAGAGTTGGTTCAGGCAGGAATTAACATTTATGTGTTTACATCTCATTCCACTTGCGCAGTAGCAACATCCGCGGCCAGGGCGATGGACGTTCCCATCGACCATATATTAAAAGCCGCAGGTTGGAAAAATGAACTTGTGTTTCAGCAATACTACCATCGGCCGATTGCCGATGGAGGGCTGTTTGCCAACTCAATATTGAGTGCTGTTGCTACTGTTTAAAGTCTGTTTTCAATACTGTTTCATTCTGTTTCGTTTGTTGCCCCTACATTAAGAGGGTTTATTGGTTGTTTTATCACCAAAAATAAAACTGTTTTGTTTTTGCATGATATGCAATGTCATGTTTACAGCATTATTGATGATACTCAGAGTCAATCGATGCAGTGAGAAGCCGAGATTTTGATCTGCGGCATAAAAATCACAGAGCTTTAAAATCTTCACGTAGTCACTCACGTGACTCCGAAGTAAAATAGTAAGATTAAACGAGAACTTACCAGTTTGAAGTTTGATCTTTATTTTATGAGGAGTTACGTTGGTGATTACGTGCCCGCCACGCCCAACCCTCTCTCATAGAAAAAAGGTCATAATGGTAGTTCTCATGTTGATCATCTTAATATGTTACTTCAATTATGGTGTTGTCTGTGATTTCATACCGCTGCTTTGAAGATTGACGCGCATGCGCCCTGACGGGGTTCTTCACGTAATCACCAACGTAACTCCTCATAAAATAAAGATCAAACTTCAAACTGGTAAGTTCTCGTTTAATCTTACTATTCTATACTGTGCCAGAGATCCGGGTTCGATCCAAACTACGGGTGTTATCTGTGCGGAGTTTGTCCGTTCTCCCCGCGACCTGTGTGGGTTTTTTCCGGTTGCTCCGGGTTCCTCCCACACTCCAAAGATGTACAGGTTTGTGGACTAATTGGCTTGGGGTAAAATTGTAAAAAAATTGTCCCTGGTGTGTGAAGGATAGCATAAGTGTGCGGGGATCGCTGGTCGTCGCAGACTCAATGGGCCGAAGGGCCTGTTTCTGCGCTGTATCTCTAAACTAAACTCAACCAAACTAAACTAATGATAGACACAAAGCTGGAGTAACTTCGCGGGTCAGACACCATCTCTGGAGAAAAGGAACGTGTGACGTTTCAGGTCGGGATCCTTCTGCAGACTAACGACCAGGTGATAAACTAAATATTCCCCGAGGAATAAACTCCCGACAATAAGGTAAACCTGGCCGCTATCATGTAACGCCATGGGGTTTTATATGTAAACAAGAGGACCCACCAGGCATGAAATAAACGTGTGTCTGCAACAACTTAGCACTCCCTCAACAATGTATTATTCAAGACTCTGTGCTCAAGTCCTAGAAGTAGGAAGTGAACCTTAAATATTCTGTCTTGTGTACTCCATTTATTTATTAATGGAGTACATTAATTGTAAGAAGACATAAGTGACGAGTACTAATGTATGTGGTTGTAATGTAATGTACTTCTAATAAATAAAAAAAAATATTCTGTCTCGGAAATAAGCAGGTCAAATACGTCTAGGTTTGTAGGGTAATTGGCTTTGGTAAACTTGTAAATTGACCCTAGTGTGTGTAGGATAATGTTAGTGTGTGGGGATCGCTGGTTGGCACGGGTACAGTGGGCCCAAGGGCCTATTCCGGCACTGTACCTCTGAACAAAACTAAACTAAACTACTAGGTACACAAAAATGCTGGAGAAACTCAGCGGGTGCAGCAGCATCTATGGAGCGAAGGAAATAGGCAACGTTTCGGGCCGAAACCCTTCTTCAGACCCTTCTTCAGACCCTTCTTTTAAACTAAACTACTATCTGAGTTAGTTACTCCAGCATGTTGTACTATCTGAGCCAATATTGATGTCCTGTTGCACACCAAAAGTTGTGTGAAGTTGGCTGCGACCTGTATAGTGAAAGTTAGACACAAAATGCTGGAGTAACTCAGCGGGACAGGCAGAATCTCTGGAGAGAAGGAATGGGTGATGTTTCAGGTCAGGTCCCTAACTGAATCAATGAATTAATGTGGGAAATAGTCTGCTGGCCAGGCAGTATCAGTGGAGAGAGAAAAATACAATGTTTCAGGTCAAAAAATCTTCATCGCAATAAAACAGATTATTTGGTCATTGTCTCCTTGTTGTTCACAGTACTTTGTCATATGTGAGTTTGTTGTGTGGCGGGGACTGGCAGGAGTCCAGCCAACAACTAGTCGGACACAAGTTGTGTGCTCTAGACGTGTTTAATCTTCTGCAATACAGCTCCCTACTCCTCCTGACACGGGTGTTGCCCGGCCTTAAATAACAACTCGGATACCGACCCCATGACTCGTGCCTCCCCCACCAAGACGCTGTCCTCTAGAGCCGATGGTGCGTCATGACCTTGGGTCGCTATCAGGTGCCGCCACATGACCCCCACCCCCCAGAACCAGAGGCACCGAACCGCACAGGACGTCGCACGAGGCGGCCTGAACACGTAGATACAATCCCGCGCCCCGGGGGCTTGCTCGGTTCGGGAGAATCTCCGGGAGCCCGGGACGGCGGAAGCCCGCGACGGGGAGGTTGAGCCACATGGACTGGCTCACTCAGGTTCAAGTGGGCCGGTTTCAAACGAGCCACAGACACCGTTTCACGCTGGCCTCCCATGTCCAAATCAAATGTAGTAGGCTCGTGCCGCCGCACGCAAAAGGGACCTTCATACGGGCGCTGCAAGGGCGACCTGTGGGAGTTACGGCGAAGAAAAACGTACGGGCAGCCCATCAGTGGCAGTGGCATATGGGAAGGGGCCACTCCATGACGTGACGTTGGGATGGGAGACAGGGCGCCGACCCTCTCCCCCAAGCGGATCAGCACCGATGACGGGGGTTCCTGGGACCCATCAGCAGCAGGGACAAACTCCCCGGGGACGGTGAGCGGAGCACCATATACCAACTCCGCGGAGGACGTTTACAGTTCCTCCTTGGGGGCCTTCCGAATCCCCAACAGGACCCACGGCAACTCGTCCATCCACCCAGGGCCTGTGAGACGAGCCTTCAGACAGCGGTGGAACCGCTCCACCAACCCATTTGATTGGGGATGGTACGCTGTCGTGTGGTGGAGCTGCGTCCCCAACAGGCGGGCCATGGTGGACCACAGTTCAGATGTAAACTGGGCGCCCCGGTCGGATGTGATGTGCAGTGGAACCCCAAAGCGGGCAATCCAGGCTGCTACGAGGGCACGAGCACACGACTGCGTTGAAGTGTCCGTGAGCGGGATGGCCTCTGGCCACCACGTAAAACGGTCGACCACTGTAAGCAGGTGTGAAACCCCTTGGGACGGAGGCTGCGGCCCCACGATGTCCACGTGTACGTGATCGAACCGCCGGCGTGGCACTGCACGGGCACCCGGTGTCGATGCCCCTTTGATGTCTGGCACGGGATACATACCCAGACCCAGCGAGCGACCTGCTTCCGAAGTCCATAGCGACCGTGTCCCGGATGGATGGGTGGGTGGGCCAGCCCATGGATCACCTCAAAGACGCGACGGAGCCAGGCCGCCGGAACGATAGGCCTCGGCTGACCCGTGGATACGTCACAGAGGATGGAACCAGAGGAACCCAACGGCACGTCCTCAAGCACCAAGCCAGAGATCGCGGTGCGGTACGCCGGCATCTCATCGTCCACCAGCTGGGCCACCGCCAAGTTGGAGTAATCTATCCCCGAGGCCGGGTTAAGCACGGCTGCAATTGCCGGACGGGGCAAAGCATCTGCCATGAGGTTGCATTTCCCAGCGATGTGCCGGACGTCCGTTGTATACTCCGAAATAGCCGCCAGCTGGCGCTGCTGACGGGCGGACAAAGGATCCGAAACCTTCACAAATGCAAATGTGAGGGGCTTGTGGTCCGTGAAGGCTACGACGGAACGACCCTTGAGGAAATACCGGAAGTGCCGCACTGCGAGGTGTAAGGCGAGCAACTCCTGGTCGAAAGCGCTCTAATGCTGCTCCGCAACCCTCAGGTGCCGGCTAAAGAAGGCGAGAGGCCGCCAACGGCCGTTAACGGATGGCTCCAAAACGCCGCCGACCGCAGAGTCCGAGGCATCCACGGTAAGGGCTGTGGGAGCGTCGGACGATGGATGCCCGAGTATAGTCACCCGAGCCAAGGCCTCCTTCGCCCCTTCAAACGGCGCCATGGCGACAGCGTTCCACTGTATCTGCCGCTGCTTGCCGGTCAACAACTGGAAAAGCGGCCGCCAAAGTTCGGCAGCCGCCGGAACGAGCCGGTGGTAAAATGTGACCATCCCTACGAACTCCCGGAGGTCACGTGCCGTAGCAGGCCGCGGGAACTGGCGGATTGCCTCAACCCTGTCCGGCAGAGGCACTGCTCCGTGCCGTGTCACCCGATACCCCAGGAAGTTGATGGCCCGAAGGCCGAATTGGCACTTGCCAGGGTTAATTACGAGGCCATGGTCACTGAGGCGCTGGAAGAGTAGACGCAGGTGGGCGCAGTGTTCCTCACGCGAGCGACTTGCCACGTGGAGGTCATCCAAGTAAACAAACAGGAAGTCGAACCCGCGCACCACCGTGTCCATCAGGCGCTGAAAGGCCTGCGCGGCATTCTTGAGGCCGAAGGGCATCCACAGGAACTCGAACAACCCGAGCGGGGTGATAATTGCCATCTTGGGGACATCCTCCGGTCGCACGGGGATCTGGTGATATCCCCGGACTAGGTCGATCTTGGAGAAGAACCTAGCCCCGGCCGTTAAGGCGGCGGTAGTCCCCGCACGGCCTCCAACCGCCGGACACCTTCGGCACCATGTGCAGAGGGGAAGCCCATGGGCTGTTGGAGCATCGAACGATACCCATGGCCTCCATACTCCGAAACTCCGCCTTTGCTATGTGGAGCTTGTCAGGAGCGAGCCTGCAGGCGCCAGCGTGGAGCGGTGGACCCGATGTCAGAATATGGTGCATGACACCATGCCTCAGGGGGTGACAATGTCCCGGAACTCAGCCAGTACCTGGGCGTAGACATTGTCCACCGTCGCTACAGGGTTGCTGACTGGCGCTGTGGGCACAGTGGAACGCAAGGAGATCTTCTCAAAAGTGGATGAGACGTTGGCCCTTCACGTCCACGAGGAGCGACTGCACCCGCAAGAAATCTGCGTCCAGCAGCGGCTGGGCCACGTCCACGATGATGAAAGGCCAGGTGAAATAGCACGCCCCGAAAATGACAGGAACTGTGCGGACGCCATATGTGTGGATTGAACTGCCATTCGCAGCAGTTAATGGGCGGCCCCTATTACCAGCACGAAGGTCGAGTCTAGGTGGGGCAATACGCTGACCCTCTCCCCCGTATCCAGCAAGAATCTGAGCCACAAGCGCCGGTCCCAGACACACAGTCGATGGATCCTGCCGGCCACCGCAATGACTATCGGCGGCCGGCGCTGACGTTTCCCGGAAATGAACATGGCTGGCGGCACTGGCGGGCTGCTGAACCCCAGCGCTGGTGGTAAAAACACCACATTCTTCTCCTTGAATCTCCTGGGTCCTGCTCAGCCATCCTCCTCTCGTGTGCCACTTGTCTTGTTTGTGGCTCCTGTGGGCGTGGCCGTCTTGTGGACGTGGTCCTGGGTTTGCTGGGCCTGCCTGGTCATTGAATCAATCCGGTCCAGCAATTCCGGGGATTCCAGCGGCTCCAGGTTTTCCAGCGTGCCCACCTGCTGCTGGTCAGAGATCCACAGTTCATCAGCACGGGTGGGATCTTCAAAGCTCTCGCCCACGAGCTGCTGGCGGAGATCTCGTGGCAACTGCTCCAGGTAGGTAAATTCAAAGAGCGGGCAGGGCAGGTGATCACCCATGAGCGTTAGCATCTTGCTCATGAGGGCCGAGGGCATCCGGTCGCCGAGCCCTCCCATGTTAAGGACCTGACAGGCGGCTGCATTCGGCTCGGCCTGTAGATCCGGAGCAACAGCTCCTTGAGGCCTGTGTATTTCCCCATGACCGGCGGGTTATCCAGGTAAGGAATGACCCGACCAACGTCTGCTGGTCAAGGGCGCTTACCACATAGTGATAGCGAGTCTCGTCAGCTGTATCACCGCGGATGTGAAATTGGGATTGGGCCTGTCGAAACCAAACCCCCGGCTGCGAGGTCCAAAATGTAGGCAGCGTTAGGGAGACCACGTTGAGTTCGGCCTCGTCGAGTTGCCTTGTAGGCAGCAGTGGCAGAATGCATTTTTTTTAAATTTCCCTTCCAGGATTACACTCCTGGGCGTCTGGGGTCACCAATTGTGGCAGGGACTGGCAGGAGTCCCAGCCAAAAACTAGTTGGACACAAGTTGTGTGCTCTAGACATGTTTAATCTTCTGCAATACAGCTCCCTACTCCTCACCTGACACGGGCGTTGCCCGGCCTTAAATAACAACTCGGATACCGACCCCGTGACTCGCGCCTCCCCCAACAAGACGCCGCCCTCTAGAGCCGATGGTTCATCGTGACCTTGTGTTGCTATCAGGTGCTGCCACAGTTGCCTATATGACAACATGTGGATCCTCTTGGAGCGAGGAAGCAGAATTAGACACGGCAGATATGCAGATGGCCATGACGTTAAAAAATGAATGGTAGTGTCATCATCATTAGTTTAGTTTAGTTTAGTGTAGAGATACAGCACGGAAACAGGCCCTTCAGTCCACCAAGTCTGCACCGAACAGCAATCCCCGCACATTAACACAACCCTACACACACTAGGGACAATTTACATTTATACCAATTAACCTACAAACCTGTACATCTTTGGGGTGTAGGATGAAACTGAAGATCTCGGAGAAAACCCACGCAGGTCATGCGGAGAGCGTACAGACAGACACCCGTAGTCAGGATCGATCCTGGGTCTCTAGTTCTGGAAGGCAGTAGATCTACCATTACCCCACCGTACCGCCATTCTCATGTTCCAACCTGTTGCCATAACAATGTCATGGCCTCTAAGATGACAGCTCCCCTTTCAATCTCAGAACACATGAATTCCTGCATATATTGCACACATTCCCTTCCATTCAGCCTGTGAGGATTAATAACGCTGCAACACAGGACATTCCTATACCAAACAGGGGTTTGGCTTGTCTACACTGAATTGGCAAAAGGGGAATTCTTGGAATGGAATAGAATAGAATACTTTATTGTCACATGTGACTCGGCACAGTGAGATTCTTTGCTTGCACACTCAATGTATACAAATAGCAGCCGCTGACAAAGTTACAAAGCACGCCAGCTCCTCCCGTTATTCTCCCCATCTCCCACACGCAGCGGTTCCCCTATGCTGGGCCCCATTGTCCTGTGTTCTCCCCCCTCCCCAATTGTCCATTGCTCTCCCCCCACCTCCCTCATGGCGGCTCCTCCCCCCACATGGGGTCTTCTATTGTTCTCCCCCCTCACGGCGGTTCCTCCGTGCTCTTGTTGAACGTCGACCATGGGTCGAGCCGTGAGGCATTGCCGCTACCGCGAGGCTTCACCACCGCGAGGCCCCACCGTCGCGAGGCTTCACCACTGCCGCCACTTCACCACCGCGAGGCCCCATTGCCGCCATTTCACCACCGCGAGGCCCCATTGTCGCGAGGCTTCACCACCGCGAGGCCCCATTGTCGCGAGGCTTCACCACCGCGAGGCCCCATTGTCGCGAGGCTTCACCACCGCCGAGGCCTCACCGCTGCCGACACTCCACTTCATGCCTTTGTGATGCTGACCTGGGCCCCAGCAGCGGGCTCCGTCGGCCGCTCCACCGACCCCGACTCCTCCGTGCGACCTGCAAGACCCAGCCCCTCCAACTGACCCATGAGGCCCTGGCCAAGGCCCGATGTACTGGAGGTACTGGATCTACACGGTGATTCAGGAGGCATCGAGACCGTGGTGCCCCCAGCTGCGTTCCCAGTCCGCAGCCACGGGGCCTGTCGGGATTCTTTCATCTGGGACAAAGATGAGGCAGAGATAAGGCGGAGATTGACATATTTCTGATTAGTAAGAGTGTCAGTGGTTATGGGGAGAAGGCAGGAGAATGGGGCTGAGTGAGAAAGCTACTGTAGATCAGCCATGATTGAATGGCGGAGTAGACTTGAACCGCCGAGTGGTTTAGTTCTGCTCTTTAAACATGATCTTCTATCGGATACATTTTTAGACATTGCACTGCATGTAGAACTGTCGATTACAGACTATGACGAAGGCTTGATATTTGCCATGCAGCACAGATTTAGAGCCACAGAGCCCCTTGTCACACACACCATGTCCATGCCCAACCACCAACCACAGTACTTGTTTATACTTATCCCATTGATCAGCATTTGATCCACAGACTCGGTGATTCAAGTGCAGTTCCAGATGCTCCAATGACGTGAGAGTACCTTCCTCCAACAACTTCTCAAGCAGCACATTCCTGGTTTAACTATCGTCTGGGCGATAAAATAATCCTTCCTCCGATCACTTTTAAACCTTTGACCCCCTCACTTTAAAACTATCCCCATTGACCTTATTCCCTATCCTATCCTATCTATTCCTTTAATAATTTTGTTTCCGTACATCCTCCAAGGAAAACTAATCGCCTAGTAACTGAAACCCTGTATCCCAGGCAAACATCCTGGTGAATCTCCTCTGAACCCTCTCCAGCACAAACACATCCTTCCTTTTAGTAACTGCAGACTATGTTGTGGCTGTTGCTGAACTCATGTTTTATAAAGTTGCACCCAGACCTCCCTGCTCTAATCAATGAATGATTGATACTTTCACAAGTTCACAAGTTATAGGAGTAGAATTAGGCCATTCGGCCCATCGAGTCTACTCTGCCATTCAATCATGGCTGATTTCTGCCTCCTAATCCCATTTTCCTGCCTTCTCCCCTTAACCATTGACACCCGTTCTAATCAAGAATTTGTCTATCTCTGCCTTAGAAATATCCACTGACTTGGCCTCTGTGGCAATCAGTTCCACGGATTAACCACCCTCTGACTATAGAAGTTCCTCCTCACCTCCTTTCTAAATCTCCCTTTAATTCTGAGGCTATGACCTCTGGTCCTAGACTCTCCCACCAGTGGAAACATCCTTTCCACATCCACTCTATCTATGCCTTTCATTATTCTGTAAGTTTATGCCATGACTAATGAAGGCCAGTATCCCTTATGTCTTCACTGCCTTAACTCCCTGGGCTGCCACCTTCAGGGGTCTTTCGACTTGGATACCAATGTCTCTGTGCCCGGAGCTCTGGAACTCCGGCAGGAGTCGGCAGATCCGTTCCCATTGCCGATTCTGAGGTGGACTTTGCAGGACGGTATCTTGGCTCTCCGGTGGCCTAGGCAGCTTGTTCCAGTATCTTTGGACTCCTCTCGGAGGCCACGGCCTCTGTTGGTTCAACAAAACGGATAATCCAGGAAGGCTCCAGAACGAAGTGGGGAATAGAGGGATATATCAGTGAATATGGAAAACTATATGTAGGATCTAAAATGAGAAATCAGTCACTCTCATCCATTATGTCTATTGCTATTGACACCCATACGAAGGCTCGTCAGAAGGCAGGATCGGGAGGGAGCTGGAGATGGCGGACATGAGGAGCTAGGGCCGGCAGGAAGGCGAACTGGAGTAATGCATCCAGTGCCTTCAGGTAGGCTGCAGGAGGCACCCCTGGGACACAAAGATGGCCGGGCGAGGAGAGGAGAGGAGAGGGACGTCGGTTCAGTGGAACTGCTCCAGTACATCGAGCTCGCGGGCTCACCGGACTTTGAATAATGCCATAAAATAATGGTGGCACCCGCATGTGTAATATATGCAAAAAGAACTTCACTGTGCAGTTGCACGCGTGACAAATAAAGCACTATTGAACAAATGTCATGCTCACTCTGCTCCCACTGCCCAGGATCATTCTTCCTGTGTACCAAAGTTGGTGATCTCTTCTAAAGACATTGGTGTTACCCCCAACTCAATATGATCACTTGGGTGGGGAGTACAGGGGAGAGTTGCAGGAACTAATTGGAGCCATAGAGTTTTAAAGCATGAAAACTGGCCAAACCGACCAACATGTCCCATCGACACTAGTCCCACCTGCCTGCATTTGGATAGTATGCCTCTAAACCTGCCCTAGCCATACAACTGTCCAATTGTTTCTTGAACATTGCGATAGTCCCTATAGTCAGGATCGAACCCAGGCCTCTGGCACTGTCAAGGGCCTGTCCCACTTACGTGTACTTGGCACGCAAATCATGCGCCCGCACAGCCGTCTGGAGCGCATGATGCTATTTGAAGATGGACACAAAATGCAGGAGTAACTCAGCGGGACAGGCAGCATCTCTGGAGAGAAGCAATGGGTGACGTTTCGGGTCGAGATTTCTTCAGTCTGAAAAGAAGGGTCTTGACACGAAACGTCACCCATTGCTTCTCTCCAGAGATGCTGCCGGTCCCGCTGAGTTACTCCTGCATTTTATGTCCATCTTCAATTTTCTTGGCCCCGTTCTGGGAGTAGAAGTGGGGGCGGATCCGGACCGCAACGGCCGTGAGCCCCAGGCCGAGTTCGGCGATCGTTTACCTGCTTCTGCTGCTGTTGGAGGTGAGACATTGCGTCGCGCCAGGGTCTTGGGCCTGTCCCACTTTGGCCGTCAGTTCCGCAACAGGCTGTATACGCGCGAAGATTTAGTTCGCTACAAAATTTTGGAGCCCCGCACGATGTCGCGCACAACTACATACCCCTCCGCGCTTCTCAGTGGGACCAGCCCCACGTGGCCATACAATGCCCGTGCGCCTCAACGCGACCACGAGGTCGCGTAATTTGCATGCCAAGGACACGTAAGTGGGACAGGCCTTAAAGCAGCAACTCTACCGCTGCACCACCCTATGGTGTTGATATGCAGATTAACTTTTATTAGATTTAATGTCGGAACAGGTTCGATGCTTAGTTCAATGCCATTCACTTTACTCATAAGTTGAAAATGTTGTCTCACCCCACCTTGATTTAAGTTTATTTTAAATTGGATGGCCTCCAATGATTTGCAAAGCATTGTGAGCGAAATGAAGACAAGCAAAGCAAACAGCATCTGGTTTATTTATCTTCACAAGCCCGAAGGGAAGTGGCTAAGATAGCGACAAGCCTTCAACAACCAGTTCCTGTTCTTTTTGACCGAGTCAAATGATTAGTGGAAGAGGAAATGCAAAATGCACGGCTGCATCTGATAAAAGAATATCTACAGAAGTAACACAGCTCGAGAACTCTGGTTAATGTCCAGGATGATTATGAAGCTTGCGTAAGGCCACACAGATTGTCTTCCTGGCTCTGTGCAGATCTACTGGAGACTTCAGTGAAGAACGGAATGATCATCACTAATAATTACTCATAGTCTCTTCTGTATAGTCTAAACAAAAGTCAATGACAATATTTATATCTCCGTACATGGGGAAAATAACAAGAAATTAAATTTACATTTTATATGTAGCAATTTAACTCTACTCATTGATTTTAAAAAATGATTAACTAATTGCATATTCAATTATTAGTTTGGCAAAATCGCCGCATTTCAGGACAGAGAGAAACAGAATTATGTTTAAGAAGGAACTGCAGATGCTGGAAAATCGAAGGTAGACAAACATGCTGGACAAACTCAGCGGGTGAGGCAGCATCTATGGAGCGAAGGAAATAGGCAACGTTTCAGGTCGAAACCCTTCTTCAGACTGATGGGAGGGAGGAAGAAAGGAAGAGGTGGAGCCAGAGGGCTGAGGGAGAGCTGAGAAGCGGAGGAGAAAGTAAGGACTACCTGAAATTAGAGGTCAATGTTCATACCGCTGGGGTGCAATCTGCCCAAGCGAAATATGAGGTGCTGCTCCTCCAATTTTGAGAAACAGAATTAAGTTAGTTTGGAGAAAAATTCCAGAGATTTCTCCATTAATTCAATGAATGGCCAAAGCTGATAACTAACATAAAAAAAGAAAGTAATGGAAAAACTCAAAAGGAGAGAGCAATTGTTCAGGTTCATAGTTTTAATCAGAGCGATTTTCTTGTGGGAATTGACATAGTGAAAAATGAATCAGAGATGCCACTAATGATAAAAACAAAGTCTTGACAATCATAAACCAAATCTCCGTGAAATGAGAACACCCTACAAAGTAAACATATGGAGCAGTTTAGTTTAGTTTAGTTTAGAGCGTAAGTGCAGAAACGGGCCCTTCTGCCCATATTAGGGACAATTTACAATCTTTACCAAAGCCAAATTAACCTATAAACCTGTAGGTCTTTGTAGTGTGGGAGGAAACCAGACTACCCGGGGAAAACCCATGTGGCCTGACAGCCATCTGTGACAATGAATTCCACAGATTCACCACCCTTTGACTAAAGAAATTCCTCTTCACCTCCTTTCCAAAGGTACGCCCTTTTATTCTGAGGCTGTGGCCTCTGGTCCTAGACTCTCCCATGGAAACATGCTCTCCACATCCACTCTGTCTATCTATCCAGGTTGATTGGGTCAGGACCCTTCTTCAGACTGTGGAAGGAAGAATGTACATTTACACATTACCTCTCACAACATGGTGATATTCTACTATGTGCTAATGTGCTTACAATAACCGCTGTAAGAGACAAAGCAGCCGATATTAACACAGCAATATTCTTCAAACAGGAACTCAATAGTATTTTCAGTGAAGTGTTTGAGATAAAAATATTGGTCAGGATGTTGGATGAGTACTCCTGCTCAAGGCCCTTGTTTTTAGTTTAGTTTAGAGATATAGCATGGAAACAGCTCCTTCGGCCCACCGAGTCCATGCCGACCAGCGATCCCCATCTACTTACACTATTCTGCACACTAAGGACAAATTTACGATTTTACCAAAGTCAATTAACCAACAAACCTGTAAGTCTTTGGAGCGTGGGAGGAAACCGGAGCCATCAGGTGAGTGTACATAAATGCTGGAGAAACTCAACGGGTGAGGCAGCATCTATGGAGCGAAGGAAATAGGCAACGTTTCGGGCCAAAACCCTTCTTCAGTAACGAGTATCGGTTTCGGCCCGAAACGTTGCCTATTTCCTTCGCTCCATAGATGCTGCCTCACCCGTTGAGTTTCTCCAGCATTTTTGTCTACCTTCGGTTTTCCAGCATTTGCAGTTCCTTCTTAAACAGGTGAGTGTACATACTGTGTACAGATAGCACCCGTAGTCAGGATCGAACCTGGGTCTCTGGTGCTGCAAGGCAGCAACTCTACCGCTGCGCCACCGTGCCGCACAGTTCTTAGGTCAATGCGAGTTCAGGTGTTAGCAAATGTTCTTTGGCTGAGAATCTCCAGAGAATGGAGGCCAGTAGGCATCTTTCCACCATTTATGTTGTACAGAAGGTAGCTTAAAAACAGAAACATTGAAAATAGGTGCAGGAGTAGGCCATTCGGCCCTTTGAGCCAGCAGCACCATTCAACGTGATCATGGCTGATCATCCATAATCAGTACCCCGTTCCTGCTTTCTCCCCATATCCCTTGTGTCCTGTTTTCGAAACAATTTACATTGAAATGTGCTGCTGTTTGGGTTGTTCCCTTGACAGCAAAGCTTGGAGATAATATTTCCTGCAAAAACACAGATTCATTTTATGCACATAATTTATATCCAACTATTCTTCACCTTACAACATTTCCCAGTAATTACCCTAATGTTATTGGGAGAAGTTGATGGAGTTTATCTTTTTTTCCATTATTAAATAGATACTCTTTACTGAGTAAATTAACTTTGTTTGTAATAGGACTGTTGGCTGCGTGATATATGCCTAATCTATCTCCATTGCTATGGCAGCAGAGGTGATATCAATAACACTGGTCATTGAATTCATTGTAGATAGTTAATGGGTCTGTCCCACTTAGGCGATTTTTTCGGCGACTGTCGGCGACTGTCAAAATCTTAGCAGGTCACCAAAAAAACAGCAACTGGACCCCCTCTACGACAATGTCTATAACAATGTCTACGACAATGTCTACAACAACCTACCTCCTAGTCGATGTCAATCTATGGCAAGCTACCGACAACCGGCGTCCATTAGGACGTCCATCTACGAACCCACACCGCGACACGCTACAAGGTAATACAATTTATTCACCGGTTCCTGTCGCCGGCTAACGTAGGTTGATGTAGGTAGTCGCCAATGGAATTCACCGAAGTCAGCACCGGCTACAACCTACTTTAACCAGGCAACAACCTACCATAGCACCTACGTCAGGAGAAGTCAGGATACGCTCATATGCTTCAAACCCACTGTCGCCCGCCGAAAAATTGTTCAACATGTTGAAAATGTTGCGGCAGCCAGAAAGACGCTACGACTCTTTGCACGACTGAGGAGACGACTCACGACCATGCAGGCGACACAACAGCGACCATGTGGCGACAGACAAGTCGCCTGTAGTCGCCTAAAAATATCGCCTGTGCGGCAGGCCCATGCAGCGGCCTAATTGGCCAGTTTAGAAGAGTTTAGGAGAGTTTGAAAAGTGTCATGTTGAAGACCTCCTTCGACTATGTTGAAGACCAGCTTCAACTAGCTTCGGGAAAATTGGACACCGAATAGTGGAGAGTGAAGACGACCTCCTTCGAATCTCCTTCGACCTCCCGTCGACTATGTTGAAGACTATCTACGACTACCTTCGATTACCTTCGATTTCCTTCGACTACCCTCGATTACCTACGAATAACATGCCGACCTACTACGACCTACTTCGACTAAACCTACGAGTAAAAAAAAGATCAATTTTTTTCCATGGCGACCTTTTTTTACTCGCGGGCATTTTTCAGCATGTTGAAAAAAACGCCGCGACCTAGCTGAGGCCTCGAGTACGCGGGGACCACTCTCGAGCATGAAGGAGGAGTTACAAAGACCTCCTAGGACCTCGTGTCGACCATGCTACGAGTATGAGTCAAGGGCAAACTCTTCTAAACTCGCCATTAGGCTGCCGCAGTGGGGCAGCCCCAAGTTGTATCTCTAATTCAGAAAGGCATCTGTGTTGAGACTTGTTCCTGCACATATCCTTTGTTTGACCTCTGTTTGATTACTGCACACCAGCTACCACAACATCTAGTGAATTTGGAAACTTGGAACCCAGATGAGGGTATCTGTAAGCCTTTGAGGCGATTAACTTTGCTGTCTGCAAATCCTGATAGTTAATACGTAGCTGGTCAAATATAATAAAGGCAAAGACTAATTTATCTATTCAATTTCCATACAATTTAGAATGTGGCCATTCACTTCATTCAGTTTAATGTGGCTTATTAATTTTCCTTGGAACATCTTCTCTTGACTTTCCCAACAACTGAATCCAGATTCCATCACTCACCTTCACTCTAGACGCACTTTACAATGGCCAGTTATCTTGGGGCAGCATGGTGGTGCAGCGGTAGAGTTATATACCATATAACCATAACAGCACGGAAACAGGCCATCTCGGCCCTTCAAGTCCGTGCCGAACATTTAAATTTTTTTTTATTTTTTTTAATTAAAAATAAAATACTTCCCCCTAGTCCCATCTACCTGCACTCAGACCATAACCCTCCATTCCTTTCCCATCCATATACCCATCCAATCTATTTCTAAAGGATAACATCGAACCTGCCTCCACCACTTCCACGGGAAGCTCATTCCACACAGCTACCACTCTCTGAGTAAAGAAGTTCCCCCTAATGTTCCCCCTAAACTTCTGTCCCTTAATTCTCAAGTCATGTCCCCTTGTTTGAATCTTCCCTACTTTCAATGGGAAAAGCTTATCCACGTCCACTCTGTCTAACCCGCTCATAATTTTAAAGACCTCTATCAAGTCCCCTCTTAACCTTCTGCGCTCCAAAGAATAAAGACCTAACTTGTTCAACCTTTCTCTGTAACTTAGTTGCTGAAACCCAGGCAACATTCTAGTAAATCTCCTCTGTACTCTCTCTATTTTGTTGACATACTTCCTATAATTAGGCGACCAAAATTGTACTCCCATACTCCAGAATTGGCCTCACCAATGCCTTGTACAATTTTAACATTACATCCCAACTTCTATATTCAATGCTCTGATTTATAAAGGCCAGCACACCAAAAGCTTTCTTTACCACCCTATCTACATGAGATTCCACCTTCAGGGAACTATGCACAGTTATTCCTAGATCCCTCTGTTCAACTGCATTCCTCAATTCGCTACCATTTACCGTGTACGTCCTATTTTGATTTGTCCTGCCGAGATGTAGCACCTCACATTTGTCAGCATTAAACTCCATCTGCCATCTTTCAGCCCACTCTTCCAAATGGCCTAAATCTCTCTGTAGACTTTGAAAATCTACTTCATTATCCACACACCACCTATCTTAGTATCATCTGCATACTTACTAATCCAATTTTCCACACCTTCATCCAGATCATTGATGTACATGACAAACAACAGTGGGACCCAACACAGACCCCTGAGGGACCCCACTAGTCACCGGCCTCCAACCTGACAAACAGCCATCCACCATTACTCTCTGGCATCTCCCATTCAGCCACTGTTGAATCCATCTTGCTACTCCACCATTAATACCCAACAATTGAATCTTCTTAACCAACCTTCCATGAGGAACCTTGTCAAAGGCCTTACTGAAGTCCATATAGACAACATCCACTGCTTTACCCTCATCAATTTCCCTAGTAACCTCTTCGAAAAATTCAAGAAGATTAGTCAAACATGACCTTCCAGGCACAAATCCATGTTGACTGTTTCTAATCAGACCCTGCTTATCCAGATGCTTATATATATTATCTCTAAGTATCCTTTCCATTAATTTGCCCACCACTGACGTCAAACTAACAGGTCTATAATTGCTAGGTTTACTCTTCGAACCCTTTTTAAACAATGGAACAACATGCGCAGTACGCCAATCCTCCGGCACTATTCCCGTTTCTAATGACATTTGAAATATTTCTGTCATAGCCCTGTAAAATATTTGCTGTCTTTTGTGTCAGTGCCAGAGACCTGTGCACCCGTGCAGATGTCAGAGGTTATGGGGAGAAGGCAGGAGAATGGGATTAGTAGTGAGAGATAGATCAGCCATGATTGAATGGTGGAGTAGACTTGATGGGCTGAATGACCTAATTCTACTACTATTCCTTATGACCTTGTGAACTTATGACCCTGGTTCGATCTTGATTACGGGTGGTGTCTGTACGGAGATTGCATGTTCTCCCCGTGACCTCGTGGGTTTTCCTTAGGTGCTCCCGGTTCTTCCCTCACTCCAAAGATGTACAAGTTTGTAGGTTCATTGGCTCCTGGTAAAGATTGTAAATTATCTCTAGTGTGTAGGAGAGTGCTGATGTATGGGGATCACTGGTCATGTATTCGGCATGGACTCGGTGGGCAAAGGGCCTGTTTTCCCGCTGTATCTCCAAATTAAACTAAACTAAACTAAACTACCACCTGTCTTTGGGATATGACATGAAACAGGAGCACCCAGCGGAAACCAAGGAAAGGTAACTCAGCGGGTCAAGCAGAACATGGATAGGTGAAGTGTCGCGATGGGATCCATCTTCAGACTGATTGCAGGGGTGGGGAGAAAGAAAGTTAGGTGAAGAGAATGGCAGGACAAATCATGGTTGTAGAATGAACATGCAAACCCCACACAGACAGCACTGGTGGTCAGGATCGAACCCCAGTCACTGGACCAGGGAGGCTACTATTCTACCAGCTGACTATGAACAGCACCACATATTTCGCTTTGGGCAGCTTACACCCCAGCGGTATGAACATTGACTTCTCTAACTTCAAATAACCCTTGCTTTCCCTCTCTCTCAATCCCCTCCCCCTTCCCAGTTCTCCGACCAGTCTTACTGTCTCTGACCATTTTATCTCTTTGATTTGTTGTTACTTTCTCCCAACTAACAATGATCTATTCTACATTTTACTTGATCTCCATTCCCTGTGTCCTGTTTTCACACCTTTTGGTGGCAAAAACAGGAAAGTAGACTATTACCTGAATGGTGGCCGATTAGGAAAAGGGGAGATGCAACGAGACCTGGGTGTCATGGTACACCAGTCATTGAAAGTATGCTGCAGGTGCAGCAGGCAGTGAAGAAAGCGAATGGTATGTTAGCATTCATAGCAAAAGAATTTGAGTATAGGAGCAGGGAGGTTCTACTGCAGTTGTACAGGGTCTTGGTGAAACAACACCTGGAGTATTGCGTACAGTTTTGGTCTCCAAATCTGAGGAAGGACATTCTTGCCATAGAGGGAGTGCAGAGAAGGTTCACCAGACTGATTCCTGGGATGTCAGGACTTTCATATGAAGAAAGACTGGATAGACTCGGCTTGTACTCGCTAGAATTTAGAAGATTGAGGGGGGATCTTATAGAAACTTACAAAATTCTTAAGGAGTTGGACAGGCTAGATGCAGGAAGATTGTTCCCGATGTTGGGGAAGTCCAGAACAAGGGGTCACAGTTTAAGGATAAAGGGAAATCTTTTAGGACTGAGATGGGAAAAAAAAAATTTACACAGAGAGTGGTGAATCTCTGGAACTCTCTGCCACAGAAGGTAGTTGAGGCCAGTTCATTGGCTATATTTAAGAGGGAGTTAGATGTGGCCCTTGTGGCTAAAGGGATCAGGGGGTATGGAGAGAAGGCAGGTACGGGATACTGAGTTGGATGATCAGCCATGATCATATTGAATGGCGGTGCAGGCTCGAAGGGCCGAATGACCTACTCCTGCACCTATTTTCTATGTATCTATGTTTTCTATGTCTCTATGTTTCCACTTCCTTATCTATACACCTCCTTATCTATGTACCTCCCTCTCCTCTGACATCAGTCTGAAGAAGGTTCTTGACCCAAAACATCACCCATTCCCTGCCTGTCCCGCTGAGTTACTCCAGCTTTTTGTGTCTATCTTATTAAAGCTATTAGTTAGCTTTTGCACATAGCTGAATAACGACAACAATTCCCCATAATATCACTTAGATATACTGGAATCGACATTAGGCAAATGATAATCAGAAGCATGGTTCCGATGTTTGTTGTGGCCTTGTGTTATTCTCTGGAGCATACCAAGCACCAATGCCTAAAAGCCAGATGAGTCTAAGTATTTGTACTATCAGGCCAGCTCTGGCTCCCCATAACCCTACCAGCCATTGTAACGAAGGAAGGAAGCACAAAAGGCTTGCAAGTTTGTAGTATAAATAGAGAGTAATGAATAGCAGGAAACAATAAGGACGATGACATTGTCCGACCCCATGAGTGGAGATCGAAATCATTCAATCTCTGACGTTTATATTATTTCATTTTATTTTTTTCTCTTTTTTTTATTCTGTTAACTTTTCTGAACAGGATGCCTCACATAAAGGGCAGTTGGTGTATGGAACGAGCTGCCAGAGGAGGTAGTTGCTGTCTGTACGGAGTTTGTACGTTCTCCCCGTGACCGCGTGGGTTTTCCCCGGGTGCTCCGGTTTCCTGCAGCACTCCAAAGACGTACAGGTTTGTAGGTTAATTTGGCTTTGGTAAAAATTGTAAATTGTCCCTAGTGTATAGGATAGTGTGGGGATTGTTGGTCGGTGCGAACTTGGTGGGCCGAAGGGCCTGTTTCCACACTGTATCACTAAACTAATAAACTAAACTGAACCATCTACCTGTTTTGGCCCAATAACCTAAATTACTTTTTCCTAACAATACTTCAATGAAGAAGGGTACCGATCCAAAACGCTATCTGTCCAGTTCCCTCAGACCAGTCTGAAGAAGGTCCTGAAATGTCTCCAGAGATGCTGCCTGACCTGCTAAACACTTTGTGTCCTTTTGTGTATCAACTGGCATCTGCAGTTCTTTGTTTCTCCATTGTGATCCCTCCACAGAAGCTTCATGGCCTCTTGCATTCCTCCACCAGTTTGTTATAAGTCTCAACTTTGAGACTTTGAATGAAATCAGACCCTACAATCTTTCAGAGGAACCGATTTGCGGATTGCCACTTCTCTCTGCAAGAAGAGGTGCTCCTGACAACTCCACTGAACTCCTCATCCTTCATTTGTTTTTTGGTTGTATCCCTTCTCTCCAGACTCCCCCACCAGAGGAAATAATTTCTCTCTAACATTTTAACTTGCTGCAAAACTTCTGTCATTTGTATGTGTTGACTTCATGTCTGTGGCCAGAATGCTTTTTTCTTTTAGAAAAAGCAAAGGCCTTTGGATGTCTAACTTGGCATTGAGAGTACTGGCTGTACTTCATATTGGCTGGAATATGCGTTGCATGTAACTGTGGAAACTAAACAGCATCAATGACGCATTCTTGATGCTCACAACTGTTCCAGATCCTATTCATTTCAATGGGCAATGAAGGCTTTCCACATTCTAACTGCTGTCTGATCTTAAGTAACAGTCTTGTGAAGGAAACAACAAGACAAGGTATTAATGTGCAACGTTAATGTCTATTGCAAACATTGCACTCCTCTTTGGAAAACTCTCACACCACTTAAGTTTGATGTTTCTCGACACGAAACATCACCCATTCCTTCTCTCCTGAGATACTACCTGTCCCACTGAGTTACTCCAACATTTTGTGTCTATCTCACTTGTGTACTGGAGTTACCCTTGTCCCGGTGGCTGCTGGTGGCAATCTACTTTGAGTGCCTGCACTACCGCAAAGAGCCCATGTTTCACAGGAAGAGAATGATAGGGTCAGACAGAGAACCAGGCTAAACAATCTGTCAAAGTGGCCTTCCAGTGGCAGTGACCAACTGGATAACACACACTGAAGAGGATTAATGATTAACCAGCCAGGCCACCGTTAAAAGCTTCTTCCAGTGTTCTGTTGAGGTAATTATTTCTTATGCTATGAGAGTCATTGAGTGATACGGTTTGGAAACAGGCCCTTCGGCCCAACTTGCCCACACTGATGAACATGTCCCAGCTTCACTAGTCCCACTAGCCTGCCATTTGGTCCATAACCCACCAATCCTGTCCTATCCACGTACCTATCTAAATGTTGGGATAGTCTCTGCCTCAGTTGGGACTATCCCAACATTCTTAAATGTTGGGATAGTCCCAGCCTCAACTACCTCCTCTGGCTGCTTGTTCCATACACCCACCACCCTTTGTGTGAAAAAGTTACTCCTCAGATTCCTATTAAATCTTTTCTCCTTCACCTTAAGCCTATGTCCTCCGGTCCTCGATTCACCTACTCTGGGCAAGAGACTCTGTGCATCTACCCGATCTATTCCTCTCATGATTTTATACACCTCAATAAGATCACCCCCTCATCCTCCTGTTCTCCAAGGAAAAGAGACCCAGCCTACTCAACCTCTCCCTAGAGTTCAAACTCTTAGCCCTGGCAACATCCATATAAATCTTCTCTGATTCGTCTGAAGAAGGGTTTCGGCCCGAAACGTTGCCTATTTCCTTCGCTCCATAGATGCTGCTGCACCCGCTGAGTTTCTCCAGCACTTTTGTGTACCTTCGATTTTCCAGCATCTGCAGTTCCTTCTTTAACACATAATTCTCTGTACCCTTTCCAGCTTGACAATATATTTCCTTTAACATGCTGCCCAGAACTGAATACAATATTCTATAAAGAAAAGTATTACTGGTCTACT
>JAXLNO010002487.1:0-19534 GCA_038087875.1 Malacoraja senta | reverse complement strand
CGCGTCTGATCTGCGCCGCGACATCCTCGACAGTCCTCTTAGGATAATGCAAGTTCAAATACTTTGGGTTGATGCATACGCGGAGCTCGTTTTTATCCTTCTTGAGGGTAGCAACCATAGTGGAAACCCATTCAGTGGGCTCACTGACCTCTTCTAGTACGCCTAAGGAGACCATGTTCTTTAGTTCAGACTCAATCCTGTCTCTCATGGTGTGTGGCACACGGTGCAGTGCACGGACAACAGGGTCAACATTGGGGTCAATGGATATCTTGTAGGTCACAGGCAGCTTGCCTAGTTTGCCATCGAAATCAGGGTATTCTTTTACCGGGTCCACAGATATCAGTAGCTGGTCAAAGGAAACCAGCCCTAAGTCCTGGCATGCGTGGATGCCCAGTAGAGTCACAGTCAGAATTAAAACTTAGGTCAGATTCCTTGTAGTATTTTTCAGCACACATTTAAAAGTGGTTCTTCCCAGTGGACGCAAAACTTCCCCCCCGTAAACATGCAGAGTGGAGTTGTCTTTAGTCAAGGCCTCATTATTGCTTATCTTGTTGTAGAGGTGAACAGACATTACGTTTACTTTTGCACCAGTATCGAGCTTGGCCTTGACGACTTTATTATTAATTGACATCAGAACTGTAGGATCGAGAATCTTACCAGCTGTGTGAAGGAGTGAATACACAGTTGACTCCCCATATGAGTCAATTGGACTGTCCTCGGGGGCAGAGTCGAGCTGGTCTTGAGAAGCATGAGTTGTTTGGTCCTGTTGTAGCAGGTGTAGATTAGACGCTGAACTAGAGGGTCTTTTCCCACGGGCTCTGCAAGCGGCGGAGAAATGGTTCATCTTTTTGCAGTAATTGCAAGACTTCCCGTAAGCAGGGCAGGTATCTCTCCCCTTATTGTGGAGGTAGTTACAGTTAGGACATCTCCGAGGGGGCTCATTGGCCGGTCGAGGGGCCTCAGTCATAAATCTTGTTATCGGTCGGTGTTTGCGGTCTGTTAAACCCCGTCAAATTGAACGACTTATTTTCAGAATCAAACTGCTCGCTTAATGGAGCGACAAACTCAGCCAAACGACAGGCATGTGCAGCCTGCTCAAGTGTTAAATCAGGATTCCGCAGCAACTCTGACCGTAGCTTTTGATCATTCATTCATTTATCCCTTTTCAGCTGATTAGTCATGGTCTCGAATCGGCACCTCTGGGCCATGTATCGTAAATCACAAATGAATTTCTCCACCAGCTCATCAGGAAGCTGGTGTCTCGCGAAGAATTTGGCTCTTTTCTAAAATGCGGTTCGACAGCAGGTCACATATCTCAAGGATTTATGCAGTAAAACATTAGGATCATTCATAGATTCTGCAGGTGTAACTACCTGATCATTGTCGTCTTGAACTGCTGGAGCATATTCAAAAGTCCGAGCTCTCATCATGGCCTCGGACCCGCAAGGTTAAGTAGGAGGGAAGCTTTGACAGTGTCTGGTTCATTTCGGTGAACAATGTTGATGTAGTGTCCGTAATCAATCTCAAATATCCGCCATCGCTCGCCGATGTCGGAATCAAAGATAAGCTGTGCAGGCTTTCTGCAAGATTAAACCATAGTGAAGCAAGAAACAAAAAACTGATAAACAGAAATAAAACCCGGTAGACGGACGCAGTGGGTCACTCCAAGTTGTCTGGCACCATGTAAATAGCCAAAGTACAAAGTACACAATCTGAAGTTCAAGATCATCTTTAATCAGTATCCATATTATAACAGTACAGCAGGTCGTTAGTTGTTAGTACATCGTGACCGCTTCCAAGTGACTAATGTAGGAAGTGGGTGTTAGTATGAATCATACAGTAGGGTGGGGTTAGTGATGCTATTCTACTATGATTGGCTTTCATGCATAAACCAATCTACAAGATCCTTGGACGGAGTCAAGGGAGGAGGTATAGGGACAGGTGTTGCAACTCCTGCGGTTGCAGGGAAATGTACCTGGGGAGGGGGTGGTTTGGGTGGGGAGGGAAGAGTTAACCAGGGAGTTGTGGAGGGAACAGTCTCTGCAGAAAACAGAAAGGGGTGGAGATGGGAAGATGTGGCTAGTGTGGGATCCCGTTGGATGGTTGAGAGCTTCAAGTTCCTTGAGTTAATATTACCAACGATTTGTCGTGGGGCAATCATACTAATGTAACAACCAAGAAGGTACACCAACACGCAAGTTCCTTAGGAGACAAAGGAAATTCGGCATGTCTTCATCAATTCTTACAAACATGTACAGATGCCCCATACGAAGCATCTGTTGGATTGCATACAGCTTTGGGAACAGCTCTGCCAAAGACTGCAAGAAATAGCAGAGAATTGTAGACATAACCCAGTCCATCACACAGACCAGACTGTCCACCATTGACCACCAAATCTTCATACTGCTTCGGAAAAGCAGCCGACATAATCAAAGACATCCCACCCTGGTCATTCCTTCTTTTCCTTGCTCCTGTCCAGCAAAAGGGATGGAAGCACACACCATCAGACTCAGGAACAGTTTCTTCCCCTCTGTTATCAGGTTTCTGAACGGCCCTTCCATAAGCAAAGCTACTGTTTGATTCACCTCTACCTCATTGTGGACATTGGACTTTGTCTATGGAACTGTTGCACTGCAATTTTGAGAACTATATTCTGCACTATGTATCTTCTCCTTTGCTCTATCTACTATACTTGAATTTTATGTGATTGTGTTTATGTATAGTTTTATCTGATAACCATATAACCATTACAGCACGGAAACAGGCCATCTCGGCCCTTCAAGTCCGTGCCGAACACTTTTTTTTTCTTTTTTTCTTCCCTTCTTTCTTCTTACTTCCCCCTAGTCCCATCTACCTGCACTCAGACCATATCCCTCCATTCCTTTCCCGTCCATATACCCATCCAATCTATTTTTAAATGATAAAATCGAACCTACCTCCACCACTTCCACTGGAAGCTCATTCCACACAGCTACCACTCTCTGAGTAAAGAAGTTCCCCTAATGTTACCCCTAAACGTCTGTCCCTTAATTCTCAAGTCATGTTTGAATCTTCCCTACTCTCAATGGGAAAAGCTTATCCACGTCAACTCTGTCTAACCCGCTCATCATTTTAAAGACCTCTATCAAGTCCCCCCTTAACCTTCTGCGCTCCAAAGAATAAAGACCTAACTTGTTCAACCTTTCTCTGTAACTTAGTTGCTGAAACCCAGGCAACATTCTAGTAAATCTCCTCTGCACTCTCTCCATTTTGTTGACATCCTTCCTATAATTAGGCGACCAAAATTGTACTCCATACTCCAGAATTGGCCTCATCAATGCCTTGTACAATTCTGATCTGATTGGATAAAATGAACAACATGCAAAACGAAGTTTGTCACTGTACCTCAATAAACGTGATAATAATAAACCTAGTGTATCTTAATACCATGGACACATCTTCTTTAAAATCCTCCCCTATAGTGCTTTGTCACACATAGCTTCTGGAAGTCTATATTTATATCAACATTTTCTTATCCACATTTTTAACCTTATCCTATTTTCTCTTTCACCTCATCAAAAAATCCACTCAACCTGAACCTTTAACAAATTCATTTATTTTCCTTGATTAATTTCCCACTAGTTGCTTCCCAGTTTTTTCACTCTTTTTCTCCATTCTTGAGTAATGATAGAAATACAAGACCACAAGAATACAAGAAGACAACTGGCTCTTTGTCACTACTTCTGTATCCACTGAGGAATGAAAGGTTGCAAACAATTCCTCTACTATTTCAGCACTGACAATTTCAGCAACTCAGTTAATATTTTTATTTTATACTGGATGATATTCATCTATTTAATTTGTCTCCTATCTCCATTGAAAACATCCCCCGATTATTTTAATATAACCATCACAAAATTAAGTTGCTCTTAAATGCAAATGACTCAATTAGTAGCAAAATACAAACCACTGGAAGAAACTAAGCAAGTCTCAATCACCTGGACTCAATTAATACTTTTGTGATAGTTTCTGTGACAAGTATTAAATTAATATTTTGCAGCTGCCTTCATAAAGATGTGACCACAGGTATTCAATTGCTTTTCATTTACACTTTATTTATGAAATATTTTGGATTTTAAGTTGGTGTTAATACTTTTTCATTGCCTGCATTAACATATCAGATCTCTTTTCAATTCCCACCATTTTCCTCGATGGCAACATGATATTTATCATGTCATAGGTCATAGAACTATACAGTATGGAAACAGCCCCTTCAGTCTCACTTATCCATTCTGATAAATTGCCTAACCTTGCCAGTCCCACTTGCATGTGCTTGATCCATATCCCTCCAAACCTTTCCTATCCAGGTCACTATGTAATAATTGTATCCACCTCTTTCTCTAGAAGCTCGTGCTACATAAGCACCATACGGTATGAAAAATTAGCCACTCAGGTCCCTTTTTATCCTCTTCTCTTAAGCCTATGTCCTCTAGTTCTGAACTAACTGCCTTGGTAAACAACTGTGGTTATTCACCTTATCTATGACCCTCATAATTTTATAAACCTCTTTAAGGTCAGCTTTCTTGGTCCCAGGGTAAAAAGTCCGAGCCAACCCAGCCACTCTCCAGTCCTGCTAACATCCCTGTACATTTTATTTGATACACTTTCTAGTTTAATTACATCGTTTAAGTAGCAGGATGACCAGAATTGTATATAATATTCCAATGTGGCTTTCCAATGTATTGTACAGCTGTAACAGGACTCCCAACTCACGAGTCAATATCCTGACCGATAAGGACAAGTGTACCAAACAGTTTCTTCACTACCTTGTGTCATCGCTTTCTTGGAATTATGTACCTGCACCCACAGATCTCGCTGTTTTACAACACTTCCCTGAGCACTACCATTTACTGTGCATGTCCTGTCCCGTTAGTATTAGGAAAATGCAACACCTTTCATTCATCCGTTAAACATTACGTTTCCTGCTAAATTTAAGATTTTTATTTCCTTGGAATTCAGGTGCATTAGCATTGGATGTTCTATCCTTATTCTTCATGTGAATATGGCTAGTCACTACCCAAATGCAACGAGATCTGGGTGTCCTTGCACATCAGTCACTGAAAGTAAGCATGCAGATACAGCAGGCAGTGAAGAAAGCAAATGGCATGTTGGCCTTCACAGCGAGAGGATTTGAGTATTGGAGCAAGGAGTTGTACATGGCCATAGTGAGATTGCACCTGGAGTATTGTGTGTAATTTTGGTGTCCTAGTTTCAGGAAGGATATTCTTGCTACTGAGGGAGTGCAGCAAGTTAATTCCCGGGATGGCGCGACTGACATAAGATGAAAGAATAGATCGACTGGGCTTATATTTACTGGAATTTAGAAGGATGAGAGGATATCTTATAGAAACATATAATAAGGGATTGGACAGGCTTGATGCAGGAAAAATGTTACCAATGTTTGGGGAGTCCAGAACCAGGGGTCACAGTTTAAGAATAAGGGGTAGGCCATTTAGGACTGAGATGAGGAAAAACTTTTCACCCAGAGAGTTGTGAATCTGTGGAATTCTCTCCCACAGAAGGCAGTGGAGGCCAATTCACTGGATGTATTCAAGAGAGAGTAGGATATAGCTCTTGGGGCTAATGGGGTCAAAGGATATGGGGAGAAAGCAGGATTGGGGGTACTGATTCTGGATGATCATCCATTATCATATTGAATGGTGGTGCTGGCTCGAAGGGCTGAATGGCCTATTCTTGCACCTATTTTCTATGTTTCTATGAATACTCTCTTCCAAGAGTATCTTCATTGCTTCAATAGAACTTTGCTCTACAATCTATCTGTGCTTAAATATCTTAAATATTTATTAAAAAATGAGCACTTCCACCGTTGAGTATTTTACCTTCAATACTTCCTGGTCTTGGATTGTGTTGTGGTCAATGTTAGGTAGGTGATCTCCTATGATACCCTCCAATTTTTCTGTTTTGTTTCCCAGGACCAGATACTATGCTGTTTCCTTTGTTGATGAAATACTTACCCTATAAAAGCTGTGAATGGCAAAAATAAGTTTATCCAGTAGATGACAGAGGCCGAAACATCACAACAATTTGATAAGCGAACAAGATTCAACTTGTTTGTGCTCAAGGCCTAATAATCCCATGGTGGGACATGCAATGTTTCCAAATCTAGCCGAAAATATACAAGCAGTATGTTACCATACAAGCAGAAAACATACTAATTATTATTGAAATTTGTGTCATAATGAAAATCAGGGACCATATTATCTAAATAATTTTCATAACTTTCTGCTGAACAAAATTTTCTATAGTATCCATAATTACACTTGGATCTGCTGGACAGACTTCTTTTTTTTGGATGTGAATCTTGCCAATTCTCTCCATCACGGCTTTGTGAACAGAAGGCAGGGAGTTTAGGGAACTTAACATCTGGAGCTGATCAGCTGGATGCTGACTGATTTCCTTAAACCTCAAAGCCTGTAACACATCAGCTGTGAACTTGCAAGGATGAACTGTTGCTGCAATAATAACTGGACAGCTCTGGTCTTGCTGACGATCTGCTACAACTTTTGCCACGGCTGTGTGCGGGTCCAGAAGGTATCCCGTGGACTTATGCACAGAATAGATTGCAGCCAAGCACTCTTCCTCCAAACACCAATCTGCCAGAAAGCTGCGTTGAATTCTCTTCAGCAAAATATTTGGCACCTGAAAGTGGTTGCTCTCATCCAACTGGGAAAACAGCTCCCTCACCAGCTGCCCATCACCACGTGCAACAAGGTGTAAATATCTCTCGACGTTGGAGGACCTGAGAATATCTAATCCAGGAGACAAGGAAGCTGTTGCAGTTCTATGCCTCAAATCATATTTCCCTGTTCTTATGAAATCAGTCAGGGCATTATTTTGATTTGAAGCGCATATGAATTTTTGAATTGGAATCCCCATGCATTTTGCAAATACCGCTGCCATTATGTTACCAAAATTTCCTGTGGGAATGCAAACATCAACTGGATCTGCAAAAGCAATTACGCCTTGCTTGATAAGATCGAGATAGGCAGAGGCGTGTTAAATTACCTGTGGCAGCAGACAAGCCCAGTTTATTGAGTTTGCAGTGCTTAGAGCTGACCCATATTCAACTGTCAGGAAGCCAATGTAATTGGGATTTGTGAATATTTGTTTTATGGTTGTCTGACAGAAATCAAAGTTAGACTTGACACCTACAGTCTTCACATTTTCATCTTTGTAACTAATCATCTGTGCTTTCTGAATCTGACTAATTCCCTCTTCGGGAAAAAATGTGAGAACTGAGATTCTTTGTTTGTCATTACCACTGAGGCAGCCGATACCATCCAGAACAGCGCACCCTGTATCCCCAGAGGTAGCCATTAGAATTAGGTAATTGCAAGTTCTAGACATGCAATATGCAAATAGTGGTGGAAACATCTGCAAAGCAAAGTCTTTGAAGGATGCTGTGGGCCCATGGTATAATTCAAGAACAAACTGATTGCCAGACAAATGTCTGATTGGTGCTATGTTGCTGCATGCAAAGGTCTGTCCATATGCTCTCATCACCATCTCTCGCAGGTTCATAGCTGGCACATCAATGGGGTGCACACACTTTTCCAAAATTACCTGGGCCCGTTCAGTATAAGGTGCTTCAACCAGCCTTTGCCACTCCCCAGCAACCATTGCAGGAAAGTTGTCTGCAGGGACTTAGAGACCACCATCAAAAGCCAGGCCTTCAATAATGACATCGGAGAAGGAGTTGGGATCTTTCATTAATACAGGTTTTTTAGCTACACTTCTTGTGGAAATAAATATCTCAGAGCCTTGATGCCTCTTCAAACCATCAAGAACTTTCTCAGCAACTGCTTCAGCTGTGTCACCATACTGACATAGAACCCGTATATCATACCATTTATGGTAAAATTGTTGTCTGCTCTGAAGAAGTTCTTGCATTGGAACACCAGGCCTCAGCCCAACAATGTGGTCTACCTTCATACCTTCAAGCCTTTCAAGTAATTCTTCAAGAGGCACATCGAGGTAAACAACGATCCCATTCTTTTTCATGTGGTACATACTCTGGGGATGCAGTGGATAAGACCCAGTAAGAGCAATAATGCTTCTCGTTGTTGAAAATCTCCGAAGAATTTCACCTTCTTCTTGTAAGAATAATTCATCACCTATCTGCTGCAGCTTCTGAGTCACGCTCATGTGCCAGGTTCTTTTGAATAGATCATCAATATCTATCACTGGTAGGTAGGCCAGTCATCTGACCAAGAAAGATCCCTACCATTGTCATCCCTGCGCAAGGAGCCCCCACAAGAACGATATTCTTCTCATCCAGCAGTGAACAAACTGTGGACAGCATTGACATGGGACGTTTAGGAAATGGGTATGTCCTTAAACATAAAACACAATTTCAGTTGACTGAAATTAAAGACTGACCACACACATTCCAGTGAAACAGTCTGTGCTTCAGTAAATGTGCGCTTGCAGAAATCAGTCGGGACATAGTGACCATCTTTCAAACAAGGGCATATAGGCAGAACCTAGAAGAAAAGGCAGAAATTACAAATGGAATAATATCATTAATGGAAATTAACCATCATTCATTTCCTTCAAAGGCAAATAAAATAATTAAGAACATATATTAATTTCTACCAAAATGTAACATTCATCATATCATTTACTATTTTGTTCTTTTTTTTTTAAACAAGACAACCTCAGATTTTTACAATCGTACATTTTCTTTTAATTCAAGCTTCCCTGAAATCCCCCTTGCAGCTTTGATAATTTCCAAAGGCCCACCCCAGCTCTGCTGTCTGAAAAGAATTAAACATTTCTGGTCCAAAAAAAAATTCTGTTAAAAGTGAGTAAATACGGTGAAACATTTTTTAAAAAGCGTTAAAACAATTAAAAATATATAATCAGCTGGAAGTACCTGCAAACAAGTAGGAAAGAACTGCAGATGCTGGTTTAAACAAGTATAATGCAATGCTTTGGAAAAGGGAGTTATTTTCATGTTTTCCTTTTTCCCCACAACACATGGGATAGATGTTCTTGTATCAATCTAAATTAGCACAGGACCTAAAAGTCACTTCCCAATGTAAAACTCAGTAACCTCAGAAAGAGAGAGCTCTGCCACTTGACTTCCAATGTTGTCCATAGGATTAAGGGCATTTTGACTATACATATGAAAATATCTATGACTCCATTTTTTTAATTAAATAAATGCTGGCAGTCCTGTTCTAAACTACCCATATATCAACAAAGTCATGACAATGTTGTCTATGCAGTACTTTATCCACAATACAACAACTACTTTTTTTGGAAGTATATGCTATCTAAAGCTAACTTCTGGAAACATAATCATCATCATCATCATCATCGTTCAAAACATCAAGGGGTACGGTGCCTTACAATGCTATGTACGACAGTGATCGCAACTTCTACTGAAGTGTGGATGGCCTTTGGCTCGCGAGGAGCTCATCCGCCCTTTGACAGGTGTTGTTTTTGGTCCTGCTGGGGGTCCACAGCCCCCTCCTCACCTGTCAAACCAGGTGGGGGAGACAGTTTAGTCGCCAACTATCCGACCATGAAGCAGGTAGCACGGGATTACATGGTACCCGTGGCGGTGGGACTAAACTGGTAAAGCATGGAAATCAAAAAAGTATACTGTGAATCCTGCAAACAAAGAGCATATTCAGCCACGTTTTCCACTAACCATGTGAGAAAAAGCAATTACAAAATGAAAAAAATGTAGGAATCTGCAGTGAGGTATCAATGTTAAAAATCCTTTGCATTACCGTCAATAACACAATTTATAAATATGACAAATGCGGAAGAATTTGAGAATATTGAGAATATCGTGTGCCAATTATGCTCAATGTTTGCACATCTGTCTGAACTGACTGCACAGGAGTGGGAGTGCAGGAGGCGACAAGTGGCTGAAGGAGCATGTATTTTGCACTAGCCGCCAAACATACATTTCTTTCACAAATTGGCCAACATCGAGGTGAGGTAGGTCCCTCTGTAATACATCTTTATAATTATAAAATAGTACATGTTTTTTCCACAGGGGATTAGAACAGTTGGATTCATTTCAAGGTTCATATGATGTGTCAGACATGGTTCAGTCACCCATCAAATACAACCTACTCCAAGGTCTTGAGTTGAACAATACAGGCTGACCCTCAGTGCAGTATTGAGATCACAACTTTTGGATGAATTGTTACACATGAGCCATTCAGCGCTCCTACATGAACAGAAATAAATGTTCTATGGTACTTCCCATTCACCTATCAACAAGCTCACTTGAAAACAAATTATTTGTCTGCTATCCTTTGTAATTCGGCTACAGAGACTGTAGATTGCAGTTAGTGCGTCTGCACATGGCACTAAATGTGATGGTGTAGTGGACAGTACAGAATCTAGTTTACACTGAGATCTTATCGATATGTATAAAATCATGAGAGGAATAGATCAGGTGGATGCACAGAGGCTCTTGCCCAGAGTAGGGGAATCAAGGACCAGAGGACATAGGTTCAAGGTGAAGGGGAAAAGATTTAATAGGAATCTGAAGGGTGACTTTTTCACACAAAGGATGGTGGGTGTATTGAACAAGCTGCCAGAGGAGGTAGTTGAGGCAGGGTCTATCCCAATGTTTAAGAAACAGTTCAACAGGTACAGGTTTGGAGGGATATGGACCAAATCCAGGCAAGTGGGATTAGTGTAGCAGGGACATGTTGGCCAGTGTGGGCAAGTTGGGCCGAAGGGCCTATTTCCACGCTGTATCACTTTATGATATCTGGATCAATTGTGCCAAAGGGCCGATGAATGTCAGATGGAGTTTAATAAAAGGGCAAGGACATGCTGTTGTATTTTGGTAAGACAAACCAGGGCAAAACATACACAATAAATGATACAGCCCTGGGAAGGGTTGTAGAAGAGAGACCTCAGGGGGAAAGTACATTGTTCCATGAAAGATGAAATATGTGAATAAAGCATTTGTCACATTTACCTTCACTGGTCAAGTCAAGTCAAGTGAGTTTATTGTCATATGTCCCTGATAGGACAATGAAATTCTTGCTTTGCTTCAGCACAACAGAACATAGTAGGCATTGACTACAAGGCATTCTATAGATATATACACACATGAATCAATATACTGATAAAGTGCAAATAACAGTTAATTGGCTAATAAAGTTCAGTGTTTTGTCCGAGCCAGGTTTAATAGCCTGATGGCTGTGGGGAAGTAGCTATTCCTGAACCTGGTCGTTGCAGTCTTCAGGCTCCTGTACCTTCTACCTGAAGGTAGTAGGGAGATGAGTGTGTGGCCAGGATGGTGTGGGTCCTTGATGATACTGCCAGCCTTTTTGAGGCAGCGACTGTGATAGATCCCCTCGATGGAAGGGAGGTCAGAGCCGGTGATGGACTGGGCAGTGTTTACTACTTTTTGTAGTCTTTTCCTCTCCAGGGCGCTCAAGTTGCCGAACCAAGCCACGATGCAACCGGTCAGCATGCTCTCTACTGTGCACCTGTAGAAGTTAGAGAGAGTCCTCCTTGACAAACCAACTCTCCGTAATCTTCTCAGGAAGTAGAGGCGCTGATGAGCTTTCTTAATAATGGCATCAGTGTTCTCGGACCAGGAAAGATCTTCAGAGATGTGCACGCCCAGGAATTTGAAGCTCTTGACCCTTTCAACCATCGACCCGTTTGTTACTGGTCAGGTACTGAGTACAAGAATTGGAATGTGATGATGCTGTTAAGGCATATTTGAAGTACTGTGAGAGTTCTGGGCACACTGTTATTGGAAGGAGTGTCATTTAATTGAAAAGGGAGCAAAAATGATTTATAAGTATATTATTGGGTCTGGGGGGGTCTGAGTTATAAGGAGAGGGTGAATAGGCTATACTTTCTTTATCCTAGGATGGAGGAGGCTGAGGGGTGATCTTATAGAGGTTGATACAATAATGATGGGCATATACAAGATAAACAGCCACACTTTCCCCCCAGGGTTGGGGAGGCTAAAATTAAAGGGAAAGATGAGAGATAAAAGATATAAAAGCATCCTGATGGGCAACATTTTTACAAAGATGGTGGTGCACATACACTACAAACACACAGCATATTACGCAGCACCTGTGGAAAGAGAAACAAAGTTAACATATTAAATTAAATCTTTTTGTTTGTAATATATGTGAATAAGGAAACTGAGGAACAGAGATACCTTGCACCTTAAATCCATAGATCTTTGAAGTTGGCAGCAGAGGTAGATAACATAGTTAAGAGAGCGCGGCCTACCTACTGGATTGGCGCGGCCTTTCCTGCCGGGACCGACCAGAGCTCCAGCAGCAGCGGCGCAGCGTTGGATACATCGCGGCGCGGGCGATGCCTTACCGGGGATCGCCGTTTGGAGCTCCGGAGTGCTGGGCCTGCTGCACCGACATCGCGGAGCTGTGGTTCGCGGAGCTCCCAACGCGGGCGGCGCTGACCAACATCGCGGAGTCCTGCGACTCCGCCCGGCTCGGCCTGTGGACTTCGGGAGCCACGGACTCCGGTGGGAGGTGGCTGATTTGGAGGTCCTGGCTGCTGAGGATGTTCTCCGTCGGAGTTCGGCGTCAGGGTTCCATCGTTCCCGGCGAGAGGGCCTGAGCATCGGGCCGCCCGTGGCGGTGACTGCGGGTGCTCGGGAGGCCCCGACCACGGGTGAACATCTGGGAAGATCGGCGGGGAGGCTGGCTGGACTATGGTACCTTCTTTAACTTTGGTGCCGCTGTGGGGTTATGTTGTGTCGTGGACTTCTGTGTTTGTGCTTTTTTAATTTATATATTTATTATTTATTTATTATTTATTTTTATGTTACAAGACTGTAAGGAAAATCCATTGCGTTGTCTCTTATGAGATAATGACAATAAATTGAATACAAAAAAAATTCAGGATACTGGCCATCATTATATTAATTGAGGCACTGAATTGATAAATCGGGAGATTACACTCCAAATTTATCAAACCTTGCTGGAGTACTGCATGCAGTTCTGGTCACCAAGAGACAGGACCAGAGAAAATGCAGAGGAGATTGCCTGAGATGGAACAGCTCAGTTGTAAGAAGGGACTGGTGAAGATAGATCTTTTCTCCTGGGAACAAGGGAAGTTAAGAAGGGACATAATTGAAGTATGTAAAATCATGTGGATTATAGAATGGGTTGACTGCAAGAAACATTTCTCCATATCAGAGGTAGTAAAACAAGAGTATAACGATTTAGGGTAAGGGGATAGAAATTCAGAAGGGATATGAAGGTGATCTTCTTCATCCAGAGCCTGAATGGTAAGTGCCTTAAATTCACTCCCTAAGAGTGTCAGTGAAGCTGGATCACTCACATCGTGTAAGAAGTGTCCAGATGAACAATTGAATCACGTAAGGGCCTGTCCCACTTGGCGATTTTTTCGGCGACTGTCTGCATCATTGACTGACGTATCAGGTCACCGAAAAAGTTGCGGCGTGACGCGTGGTGTTTCCTCAAGTATCTCAAGTATCTCAACATTTTTCTGTCGCCGCTGGATTTTGAAATGTTCAAAATCTTTTGGCGGCCCTGATACGGCAGTCAATGACACCGGCAGTTGCCGAAAAAAATCGCCAAATGGGACTGGCCCTTTTGGCATTGAGGGCTATGAATCGAGTGCTGAGTAATGAGATGCCCAGCACTTGCTCCATACCCAATGTCTATCGTAATGCAGAAGGATGTCCATTGGTTTGTATAGTTGTGCTTCCATGCATTACGATTCATTGATTCCCATGAAAGATAATATTAAGTTGCAGAGAGAGTGGGTATGGGGAATATCTCTGATGGGTTGTGGTCATGGTTGTTACGGAGATAAGCTACTGAGGAAATCATACTTGAAAGCACTTAAATCCATTTAAAGCATCATGGGAATTCTGAGGAAAATGAAAACGCGCTGTAAAATTACGAGGCCATTCTTTTCACTCATCATATACAGCTAGCATTCGAGCCTACGGTGTGCCAAACTAGTCAATGCTGTAGATTTCATTTTCAAACTTACAATTGTCACTTCAATGAAACATTAAAAAACAATAAAGGATTATAGATACAACATGGCATAATGAAAAAAATAATACCTTTAGACTCAACAACTATTCATGGTTCATATTTCAGGAAGAGCAAGACTACAAATTTGCCTTATGCAAATTTAGAGCAATTAAGGTTCCAACACCATCTGTTACTTCAACCCCAATGCAGACGTTGGACTTTGTTTCTGGAACTGATGTGCTACAATAGACAAAATGTGTAGGAAGGAACTGCAGATGCTGGTTTAAACCGAAGATAGACACAAAAAGCTAGAGTAACTGAAGAAGGGTCTTGACCCGAAACGTCACCCATTCCTTCTATCCAGAGATGCTGCCTATCCCGCTGAGATACTCCAGCTTTTTGTGTCTATCTTCGTGCTACAATAGACATGTGCTACAATGCTGAGAACTATTTTCTGCACTCTGCCCTTTCTTACCCTTTGCTCGACCTACCTATCGTAAGTGAGTTGGACTTGATAATATTTATGTGTAGTATTATCTGATTTGATTGGATGGCATGCAAAACAAAGCTTCTCACTTGACAATAATAAATCTAAATTTAAACCTCAACCTACTGTTGACCTAAAAACGGAGAAATTAAAATTGACTGCATCCTTCAACTCCATTACATGAATAAAGGCAGGAATGATTTTGAGGCAGCACAACTTCGATTTCAGTGACAAACTGCTCAAACTTCACATCCTGGATGATACTGTCCGGCAATCACTTTTGAAAATCCCCACATGACCAGATCCTCAGGCTCAAAAATATATTTTAATTGCTTTGGAATTAAATGAATCCATGATTCATTTTATAGTCCATTTAACTGTCGTTGCATTAGATTATTTTGAATACCTTGCACTTGAATACATTGCACTTTGAATACCTTATATAAAATGCTGACATACAGTCATTACCAGATTGAATTATTTTATACATCACACTGATGTTTCAGTTTAAAATCAGAATTAATAATTACTTCTTAAAACTCGTTTATGAAGTTGTGGCTTGGATTTGCCACAGAATTAAGAAAAAGATAAATGGAGAGATCAGTATCAACAAAACAAAAAAAATATGATTCAGGAATAACTGAGAAGCTTTGTGTAATCTTGCTCAGACACTGCAGTTCAGGGGCATCTCCTTATCATGGGACATTTTCTGAAAACTCCAATGTAATGTAGGTCCATTAAAAGGTGATCTTATAGAGCTTTTTAAAATCCTGAGCAGAAGAGATAGAGTGTATGCACAAAGTCATTTTCCCAAGGTAAGGGAATCAAGAACACGAAGGCAGAGGTTTAAGGAGAGAGGAGAAAGATTTAATAGGAACCTGAGGGGTGACCTTTTCACACAGAAGATGATGAAACGAACTGCCAAAGGAGTTGAGGCATGTACAATAACAGCATTAAAAGACATTTGGACATAATGGTTAGAGGGATATGCACGAAACACAGGGAAATGGAAATGGATCTTAGGATGGATGAGTTGGTCTAAAGGTCTGTTTCTGTGCAGTATGACTATGATTTCTGAATGATTAGCACAATTATTGATTTATCGATTCTAACTGTTGTGCTGCATGTATTTACCAGGTATTTATTAATTACTGAGTAGTGGCTAATAATTACAGGGCAGTTGGCAATCAATTAATGAGAGGTTAATGTGCTGCCAATAGTTAATAGCAGTGCATTGTGATAATTGAGTAGATAATTAACACCAGCCAGATAATTAAACATCCCCCAACAATTTGACCTGGTCCTGCACAATGACACCACAGCCAAGAAAACACACCAATGCCTCGTTCCTCAGAAGGCTAAGGAAATTTGGAACGTTTCCAATAAACTCTTATCCATTCTGCAGATGGATCATAGAGAGCATCCTATTGGGATGCAGCAGTTTGGTATGGCAACTGTGGTGATCAATACAAGAAATTGCAAAACCCCTCAAGAACACAGCCCAGACCATCGATTGCATCCACACTTCATGCTGCATTAGGAAAGCAGCCAATGGATTCAAAGACTACTCAAACCCCAGACACCCTCTCCCTCCCTTCTCCCTTTGGGCAGAAGATCCAAAAGCTTGAAAGCACATATCATCAGATTCAAGAACAATCCCGGTGTTATGACTCTGGAACGAACCTCTCATATGTGAAGGGCATATTACTAATCTTCCAATCAACTTTGTTGTGGCCTTTATATATTTGTTACCTGCACTTAGTAGCTGTAACACCATATTCTATACTCTTATTTTCTCTTTTGCACTACCTTAATGGATGGTATGGAGTTGTCTGGATAGCACAGACTCGTGAAAATAATAAACCAACACAATCATGGGCAGTAGTTAGTAGGAACTGCAGGTACCGGTTTACATGAGAGGACACAAAGTCTTCTGGTTTCACAATTTGCAACTGTTATATCCTTCTGTCTCACACCTTCTGCTCTAATCTCTGGCTTTGTTCTGACCATATGCCTATCAACAACCCCCCTCCCCCAACATCACCTGTGTTCACCTACCTGCCACGCTTTGACCTGCCTCTCTTCTCTCCCAGCCTTCTTCCCCCCCATCCTCCCAAATCCCCCATCCTCCCAAAACCCCCATCCTCCCAAATCCCCCCCCCCCCAACCCCGGATAGTAGTCCCGACCCAGAACATGCTTTAGATATGCCACCTGATCCACTTAGTTAATCCAGCACTTTGTGCCCTTTCACATACAGTAGCTCTTAGGCACTAAATAATTTCTGAGCACAGGGTAGTGTTTACCAGGCTTTGTCTTGCCCTTGGTACACAAAAAAACTGGAGAAACTCAGCGGGTGCAGCAGCATCTATGGAGCGAAGGAAATAGACGACGTTTCGGGCCGAAACCCTTGTTCAGACTTGCCCCTCCCCTCTCCCCGCCACAAAAACACACATATCTGCTGTGCTGCTGCAAGTAAGAATTACGTTTCACTTGAGTTGCTGCCTGATCTGCTGAGTTACTCAAGCACTCTGTCTCTTCTTTTGTTATCAGTCTGCAGTTCCTTGTTTCTAGTGTTTATTTAGTTATTTGTTAATTGGGAACAGAAGGTGGTGAAAATGTGGAATTCATTGCCACAGAAGGTGACCAAGTCGATGAATATTTTTAAGGTGCGGATTCATAGATTCTTGATTAGGACGGTGTCAGGAGCTATGGGGAGAAGGCAGGAGAATCGGAATGGGGTTGAGAGAGAAAGATAGATCTAGAAGGAATGAGTGATATTTCGGGTCGAGACCCTTCTTCAGACCCGAAAGGTCACCCATTCCTTCAATCCAGAGATGCTGCCTGTCCTGCTGAGTTAACTCCAGCATTTTGTCTATCTTCGGTGTAAACCAACAACTGTAGTTCCTTCCTACACATGCTTCCTAAGCAGGCCTTCCACGCAGAAGGCAGCCACCAAGTGGCAAATCTGGCACCAGATCTTCGTGCAGAAACTCCTCGTAAGCAGGCCGGGTTTTGTTTAATTTAAGACTCTCGTTCACTTCCTCAGTTCGCCATGCTCATTTCATCCTTCACATAGAGTCTCTGTTACCCGACAGTGTGCACCTTTGACGAAAATCGGTTGCTACCCACTTAAATGTCTGCTATCTGTTATTTTACTTTTTACTTTGTCCGACTACTTAGCCAGCTGTGGCTTCATGTCTTCGTCTTTAGATTCTGGCATAGTTCCTGAGGATTGGAGGGTAGCTAATGTAACCCCACTTTTTAAAAAGGGAGGGAGAGAGAAAACGGGGAATTACAGACCAGTTAAAGGTCTGTCTCACTGTGCAAGTTGACCCACGAGTGACCCCGAGTTTAAAACAAATTTAACTCGTGGTAATCACGTACAATTAACGTAGCGGGAACGTCGGAACTCGTGGACGCAACTTAGCGACTCTTGGCGCTAACGGGAGGTACACGTGAAACTTGTTAACTCTTGCAAAAGTTCAAACATGTTTGAACTTTTCCACGAGTAAAATGTACTCTTGAGATTAAAATTTGAAACATTTTAAACTCGTTGTAAGAACGTAGTGGCCCGTGCGTTTAACTTTGTGACTCGTGAGTCTACCGTGGGAACTCTTTTTAGAAACAATAATCAGGGACAGAAATATCAGTTACTTAGACTTTTTAAAGACAAATTCTGCTTAACAAAGTTAAGTAAGTTATTGATAAGGTGACAGAGTGGGTAGAAAAGAAAAAATTGCTTGAGGTTTATATATAAATTTTGTGTATTTGGGACTGAGCTCACAACCTTAAGACAAACCAGTATTGAGGAACAGCGTGAGAACATTTTATGACACTTCATGGCAGCCTAATCTGAGGTTTGCCAGTCACGTCCAGAAGCCATCTCTACCAGTGCTGTTGAAGAAGACAGGGTTGTGTTCACCTCTCCTGCACCACTGTTCCGTAGGACAACACCAACTCTTTCATTATGCGGATGTTAAAGGCTGGGTTTTATTGTCAAGCCATGATGCCAGATTCCCGATCTCTTTACTGAACTTTACTGAATCAAAGGGTTCTATAGGAGGTGCTGCCTCAAAAAGGCAGCCAGCATTGTCATGGACCCACACTACCCTGGCCATGCTCTCATTTCATTCCTGCTGAGCAGAAGGTATAAGAATCTGAAAGCCATGACCTCCAGGTTCAAGAACAGCTTCTTCCCAACAACCATCGGGCTTTTGAACGCAACAAATGCTAACTAAACTATGAACTACAAACTGCCTTGTTTGCACTAAGGACTTTGGGATTTTTGCAATAATACTGGATTTTTTAATATATATTTTCTTTGTTTAGTATATTATCTATGAGTATTGTGTTTACTGGCCTGTTTTGCTGCTGCAAGTGGGAACTCTTTAACTCAGAGGGCAGGCAGCATCTCTGGAGAGAAGGAATGGGTGATGGGATGACATTTCCAAATTGGGGGAGGGGGGGTGAGGGGGGTGGGGTGGAGGAGAGAGGGTGGAGAGTGGAGGGAGAGGAGGGGAGACAGATGGGGGTGGCTTCATTCACTGGCCGCGGGTGCCTGTCACTGAAACAGGTAGGTGAGATTTCACATCCACCTTGTGTGTGTGTCTCTCTCTCCCTCCCTCCCTTTCACACAGGCTGAGAGACTCTGCCTCTATGAGTGTACGTCCCTTTCTCCCCCTCTCCCTGGGCTCTATACGCTCATTGTTTCCTATGAGAGACTTTGAAAAATAAGAATCACATTTCACACATTGATTTTATGACTTTTAATTCTTAACATGACCATAATCACAATCTTTTACACCACCATCACCACTCAGTTTTTTTAACATGTGATGATTTTTAAACACTTCGATATACATTGTTGCCTCAAGATTAACGGGAGAGGAACTTGGTACACTCGGGAGACGAACTTGGAACATCGCAGAATGAGAAGTAAACGGGAAACTTAGACATACCCGTGGGAACTCGGTTAAACTCGGGATCATAAACTTGTAGTATCGT
>JAXLNO010002486.1:0-108881 GCA_038087875.1 Malacoraja senta | reverse complement strand
TAAAATCAGGTCTTGATGTTAAAATCTGTGATATCTCCGTGAAACCAGTATTCTAAGGGAAGAATAACTCACTTCACGCCACACTACATCACAGCTGCTCCGTCTTTGTCTCCCTGTAAATAACACAGCCGGCATCTCCTGAAACGAAACTTTCCAGATAGTCAGGTCAACAATGTTGAATTGTTACACAATGAAATCTAACTTCTTGCAGCTTAACAAGTCTGTTAACACAATAACATGCAGATCAATAGAAAGTAATCAAGAATACAATAACAACAACAGTAATACGAGGTTAGCATAAAAACAGAAAATACTGGAAATACTCCGTAGGTCAGGCTGCATCTGTGGGAAGAGAAACAAAGTTCAAGTTTCCTTCAGTAGAGTGTTGACAAAGGGTGTACAATATTTAAGGTTGATTTTGGGCCATGGCTGGAGACATCTGTCATTCAACAGACTTTATTAATATACTTTACATCCTGTGTTCACTTATAATTGTAAGCGATTGTTGTCCCCTCTATCTGTGCTTATTGTGTTCCAGATTTGTCAACAGTGCCAGAAAGGAGGAGGAACAGACCCTTGTTGCCTTCCAGCACCGGGGCAACATTTACTACAGGACCTGCAAGCCGGTTCCTCCTCACTGCGAGTTGCTGGTCTGATGAATATGCCAAGGAGCTGGGAATCAAATGGAACACAATGTGGATGTCAAACCAAGACCCAAAGTGTGAGTGAGGATTCTGCACAAATCGTGGAACTGCAGGCAAACTTTAATTGTGTGGGAAGCAACTGCAGATGCTGGTTTAAACCGAAGATAGACACAAAATGCTGGAGTAACTCAGTGGGACAGGCAGTATCTCTGGAGAGAAGGAATGGATGACGTTTTGGGTCTAGACCTTTCTTCAGACTAGTTAGGGATATAGATGTTGATGTAGCGAGATAAAGAACAATGAATGAAAGATGTGCAAAAATAAGGAAACGGGCCATTGTTAGCTGTTGGATGAAAACGAGAAGCTGCTGCGACTTGCGTGGGGGAGGGATAAAGAGAAAGTGAATGCTGGGGTTACTTGAAGTTACAGAAATCAATATTCATACCACTAGGCTGTAAGTTGCCCAAGAGAAATATGAGATGCTGTTCCTCCAATTTGTGTTTAACCTCACTTTGACAATGGAGGAGACCTGTGGGAATGGGAAGGAGAATTAAAGTGTTTAGCAACCAGGAGACCTAGGACAGAAAGGTCAGTGTGGGAATGGGAAGGAGAATTAAAGTGTTTAGCAACCAGTTTGGTTCAGGCGGACTGCACAAAGGTGTTCAGCTAAACGATCGCCCCATGTATGTTTGGTCTTGCCGATGTAAAAAAGTCCACATCTTGAACAAGGGATACAGTAGATGAGGTTGGAGGAGGTTCAAGTGAACCTTTGCCTAATCTGAAAGGACTGTTGGGGTGCCTGGACAGATTCAAGGGAGGAGGTATAGGGGTAAATGTTGCATCTCCTGCAGGGGAATGTACCTGGGGAAGGGGTGGTTTGGGTGGGAAGCGACCAGTTTACCAGGGAGTTGCAGAGGGAACAGTTTCTGAGGAAGGTGGAAAGGGGTGGAGATGGGAAGACGTGACTAGTGGTGGGATACTGTTTGAGCTGGCGTACATATCGCAGGATTATGTGTTGTATGTGAGGGCTGATGGGGTGAAAGGTAAGGACTAGCGGGACTGTCTCTGTTGCGAATAGGGAGAGGGGGAGAAAGGGCAGAGCTGTGGGGTACCGAGGATACACGAGTGGCAGCATCATCAAGGACCCACATCATCCTGGCCACACACTCATCTCAGGCAGAAGGTACAGGTCACACATCTACACCAGAATGTAGGTCACTAGAGCATTAGAGAATATATCCATCGCCATTGATATGCCACATATATTGCAACTGGTGATTGATCCTGGATGCAGACATTTCGATCTTCAGCGTTTCATCGAGCCACAATGTCATTAAACACTTAGCGATCCAACATCAATTCTGTATTGACAATTGATGATATACCAGTGCTAGATGAGGTTAGGTAAATTATCACTGGATACTTTGACTGATTATACCCATGTGATCAACATATACCTCCACCAAAGTGAAACAACTTGGACTTAAGCATGTACCCCTTAATCCACAGAATGCACCTGTTGTCTGTAAGTAGTTGATACCATATAACTGAACATTTGGTAACTCATGCAAATCCCATCCGTCTCCGTAATTTAGAGCTGATATTAGTAATTTTCCATCTTTGAGCAATAGCATCAGTTTGTAATTAACTGAAGATAATTGATGAAAAGTTAATGGAGCAATGCTGAATACTATTCGTCCATCATGGTGAGTTTGATAGTTTCAGCCGGGAATAGGTAAGGTCTGGTAACAATGGTACTTGAGAATTGATTCCAATCTCTTGCCTCAGGGCGGAGTCCCAGACAATTTCATTTGGTATCAACGTAAATTTAACTTAAATTTAACTGGATGGATGAGAACTCAATTCCAGGTAAATTTTGAAATATCTCTGGTGCCTTGTGAATGGAAACTGATCCCATGATAGTTAACAGTCACGAAGTTCCCTATTCAGAAATGTCTATACTGCACAAGCGAGTTGTACCTGTTAACAATGAACAGGCCTCATTGCCCCAATTGCGATTCCGCCTAAAAAGGCAACGCCAACCATGTTTTCGAGAACTCTGGTGCTTGAATGCTGTGCAGTATAAACTAATCTGATCTGTAAAACCCAAGTGTAAATATTACCAACCAGTATCCGTGATCGGAAGCTTCTCCTTCATACTCCAAATGGGAGGACTTATGCAATCTGCCCAGGAGCTGCCTCAACCAGCTTCATCCTTCAATCAGCTTCATCGTTCATACATCCGAATGGTAGGACTTATGCAACCTGAGTCAGGAGCTGCCTTAGGTATGTGTATGTATTTTAGCACCATCTGCATCCATCTGTTTTATTGAGTGGGAGGAATTGCAACCCTGAATCAGGTGTCGCTTCAGGCATATGTGCACTTCAGTAGCACCCTCTACCACTCCGGCTCATTTGAGTGGGAGGAAATTTGCAACCCTGAACCAGGAGCTGCTGCCTGACATGCCTTGCGGGGTTGGCGCATCTTCCACGAAGGCCGTTCTGGGCCGCGGTCTAAAAAAGACCTCTGTTCTGATCGTACGGCCTTCGGCTTTCACCAGCTTCGGTGTCTGCTGGTGGGTGCATAGTAGACTTGTGGCATCTTCAGCCAATCCCATGTCTTCAGAGTCAGCCCAGAAGTGACTCCTAATGCTCCCCTCTGTCGAGGGAGATGCATTATGCAGCCCTCAACGAGGTGCAGCCATGGGCGTCCTAGGAGGCCCATGGTGACAAGGCTCCATATCCTGGAGCACATCACATTGGAGCATCTGCTCCATCAACCGCCCAAGTGGGATATGCGATCTCGGTCGCTGCCTGCCGGCGGTGATTCTTCACGGCCCGACTCGTCCGAGTCTATGGCCTGTTCGTCCTCTGCTTGGTCTTTCCGCCAGTCTGTAGTGTTGATTCAGACTGTACAGGTGCCGGGACGGAGACTGCTGACCGCATAGATTGCGATCCAGATGCAGTCGGCCGCTACTGACTGCCCGTACTTCCGCGGTCCAGCCAGTCTGGATGCAGCCCGTTTGGACTTCGTTACCGACTTGTCCATAGTTCCTTCCCTGTAACACAGAAATGGAACAAAATACGACCCCAGAGTAAAGAACTTACCTGCAGGTCTTGTTATCTGGAAAAGGCGGATTCGACCGCTGCCCGCTACCCGCAGTCTGCGGTCTCCGTAGCGGGTTCCCTGCGGTCCCTGTAGAAGGGATTCCCCGCGAAGCCCATGTCGGGTTTTCCCCCAGCCGGGAATCCCCGTAGTTCTCGCAGCCGGAATTCCCTCTGCAGTCCTTGTAGAAGGAGTTTCCCGCGAGAATCTATTTCGGGTTTTCCCCCGAGCCTGGTATCCCCGCGGTTCTTGCAGCTGGGGTTCCCTCTGCAGTCCTTGTAGAAGGGATCCCCGCGAGATCCATGTCGGGTTTTCGTGACTCTAAACTAAAATAGCCTGATGGCTGTAGAGAAGCAGAACATGTTGGAGCTACTCACTTTCATTTGTGGCGAGAGGAACAAAGTTCACATCTCAGGTCAACAACTTTTCATGAGAACTGGGAAAAAGTGAGAAATATAAGCTTGTTTTATAGCTTCTTCCAGTTCTGATGAAATGTAATTGAAAACAAAAATAAGTCTCTTGGTTTGAAACCCTGGTTGGGAACAAATAAATTGCAGAATAATTCAATGCTGTTCAGTTCTATCTCCACAATGGAGGGCACAATTAGCTTTCTAAATGTATGCATGGTAGGAATTGAAAGAAATCGATGTTAGGATTAATGACAGTGCTTGGAGATTATGGCGAAAGAAGCAGGAAATCTCTGAAGTTTGGTGATCTACTTCCAGTGGATTAAAGGAATTTGGTGATAAATTATTTGGATGCAGGGACAAACTGAAACACTTCCAATAATCTATATTCTATTCTATGGGGAGAAGGCAGGAACGGGATACTGATTGTGGATGATCAACCATGATCACAGTGAATGGTGATGCAGGCTCAAAGAGCCAAATGACCTGCTCCTGCACCATTCAGGCAATTGTCATATGACATCGTCTAATGTCTATAAAATGGAATTCAGTAAATGAAACAATCCATGGTTGCCACGAGATGGTCTGTAATGTTCCGTTGCTGTGGTAGCATTAGGTCAGTTCAAGAACCTGATGGGACAGTAGCTTTTTTTGAACTGGGAGTGTGGGACGTTACACTTCTGTGTCTCCTGTCCGATGGTAACAGTGAGAAGACAGCACGGCTTATCTCATTTCAGCTATTAGTTGAGCAAACTTAACCTGAACAACTTGCTATTCTTAACATCTCTATATTCTGAGACCTTTCCTGTAAAAAATCTTTCAGGGGAAGTGTTGCGAATATCCGCAGAAACTACAACGTAATCTGCGTGCCTTTGTTATCAATTCCCCTCGCAGTAGACAATAGCCTTCTTTGTGTTTTTCTAACTACTTGCTCTACCTTGTGCAAGTACCTGACTATCAGGAGGCTAAATTCAATCTGGAAATTGTCCGCTTGGGGAAAGATCATCAAATATTTTTATATTGTGATATTTGGGCTATACAGTTATTGTTTGGAAAATTGATACAGGTATTGTAATTTTCTTTTCCACTTACCTTGTATAGTGCTGATAATTTACATAAGATGTTCACTCCTGTATATCTGTATGAGTGTGGGAAGCCAAATGTTTCAGGACATTTTATAGTGGAGACTTGTGTGCTCAAAATTACATATGTTTTCCAAGTGACTTCCATCACATAAGCAAAGAAACTAAGGAATTTCACAAGCTGTTGGTTGGAAGCGATTTTAATTTAGTTTAGAGATACAACATGAATCAGGCGCTTCGGACCAGTGATTCTATGGTGACCATCGATCACCCGTTTTAGTTTAATTGTTCATTGTCATATGAAAAGCTTGAATTTGCATGCTATCCAGCCAAAGGAAGGCCTATACATGATTGCAATCAAACCTTCCTCAGTGTACAGGTGAAGGGTAAATAAAGATTTAAGAGTGGAATGATTGTAATGGATGACAACAGACCTCTTACAGTCTGCACGCAGACGCAGACCAGCACGCAAAGAATCGCCTTGTTCAGGCGCCATCTTTGGTCTCGACATTCATACTGGTTCAAGAGTGTTTTATTGTCAAGCATGTTTTATTGTCTTATGTCCCAAAACAGGCTATTTTGGCGAGTCAGAGACGGTAAGTTAGTTTGAATTGTTTTATTTTAACGAAACAACGAGCCAACGAGAGTGGATAAGACAACCAAATTTACAATGTGGCTTCAACAAGTGTGGGCGCTAGACTGACAGTTACTGACAGTTACAGCAAAAAAACTGCCAATAGAACACCCGCCCGCGCTCAGTGATTCCTCCAGTCAATCACGAGGGTTCGATTACCCAGAGCCACCACCAGGTGTCGCTACACTATGTTATTCCCCTTTTTCAAACACTCCCTACACATTAGTGGCAATTTTATGGAGGCCATTTACGGCAACCTAAAAAGCTGCATGTGTTTGGGATGTGGGAGGAAACTGGAACACCCGGAGGAAACCCCCACAGTCACTCAAACTCCACAGCACCCAATGTCCGTATCGAACCTAAATCTCTGGTGCTGTGAGGTAGTAGCTCTACCGGCTGCGCCATTGTGCTGCTCATTTTACATTGATTTCTTTGTTTTGAGTTTTAGTTACTTTGAGAATAGAGCAGGATTTGCTTTTGAGTCATTTATAGACACAAAACCTGCGAGAATTGCCAATCCAGTGATAAGGAAGTGCTACATTGTCCGAGGTGCCAATTCTGGATGAACGAGAGGCCTAATATGTCGTCTTACGTTCAGTGGTACTATTTGATGAATAACGGGAATTTTTGATGCTTAATACTTAAACAGGAGCCAACTTCACAGGAAATTCTTCCACACCTCTGTTAAAAATGGCAGCTCCTTTGTCTTGTGATCAATACATGTTATACCTTTCAGTTGCCTCGGTTTGATTTCCATTGTTGAATCTAGCATGCACAGGATATTTCCTATTTTAAACATTTTGTTTTGTAATAGGCTGGCTTTCCATTGGGTAGAGAAATATTACCCTAGAACTATGTGTTCATATTATGTGTTCATTGAAAGCTACGTTCATCAAAGTGAAACCATGTACATGTTCAATGACCAAGTCAACTGAAATTTGACTCTGCTTCCAAAACAATTGAGGTCCCAAGTTCCACGTACCCACTCTCGCAGAAATATTTAGTATATTGCATTGCATCATAATTTGTCCATTATTGCAACTCTCCATTATTGAGCATTATTGAGGCATCTTTGAGCCCGTAATCCAGCTCTGCTTGTTGGTTGTAAGGAATTTAGATGTATGATAATTTAACACATTGGAACTACCTGAATTTTAGAGCCCAGCTGCCTTCATACATGTTGCCTACTCCCCCATAACCCCTGAAACGCGCACTAATCAAGAATCTATCAAACTCCGCCATAAAATATCCATTGACTTGGCCTCCACATCCTTCTGTGGCAATGAATTAGACAGATTCACCACCCTCCGATTAAAGAAATTCCTCCTCTCCATTCACTTTAATGACTCTTTATTATCTGCCACTGATCTGCTTTGCATTGGGTGTCACTTTCTTCAATTGGACCCTTCTGGCATTTGCTAATCTCATCATTCGCATCATTAGTACTGAACTATTATCTACCGCTTTGATGACCCTCGGACTATCCTTGATCAGACTTTGCTGGGTTTACCTAGCGCTGTAAATGGATCGATTGTAATCGTGTATTGTCCTTCTGCTGACTGGTCAGCACGCAACAAAAGCTTTACACTGTACCTCGGTACACGTGACAACAAACTAAACTGAAACTCCAGAACATAGACCATAGAACAGTACAGCACAGGAACAGGCCCTTTGGCCCACAATGTCCTTGCCAAGGATGTTAAACTAATCTTCTCTGCTTGTCTGCTCTGTACCAATTCTATTTAATTATTATTTTGGTTAATTTGCAGCCACATAAAAATAGAAGCATGTGGAGGTGCTTTTGTGCAAATGAACCGCCCCTTGAGTCGGAGGGGGTAAGTATTTTTGTAATTTCCTGTTATTGCATTTGTATTTACAACATTTGTATTTGTATTCATGATATATTATGGAATTTAGATTTTCCTTTTATAAAATAATGTGTGGACTATAATCACTTGCTTATGATTTCAATTTGAAAAATATTTCATGAAAATGCTTTTCCTGTGCTTAACTTAATTTATCTGCTATATTTTGCCTCTGGTAAATTTTAGCCATTTCAAATTGAACTTCTCATGTTTTATTATTTGTTATTGGCATTACTAATTTATATTAGATGGGTTGTGCATATTGAGGCTGAGAAATGTTTATTTGTGTAACGTGATTGGTTCACTACTTGAAAAAATACATTCTCCTCAAAGTAAACCTGGGACATTTATGACATTCATGACTTTCTTCCTGTCCTGTGCAGTGATGAGCAATGGTGGGCCACTAATGTAAAAGCAACCCTGGAAAAGATGGGCATCCTGTTTGTTCCAAGATAAAGTGGATTGGCCTGAGCAGGACCCAAGCTCTTGGTACTAGGAGTCAGCTGCTCATCATAACACCTTACCTTGTGGGCAGCATTGACCACCAATTCTAAACTTCTCTGCTCCAACGTATCACTACTCACCCACAGGCATCAGATAGCTATTGGCCCTCACTGAAGCCTGAATTGACCCTTGGTTTTAATTTACGATACGATACAATAAAACGTTATTCATCCCCACAGGGAAATTGGTCTGCCAACAGTCACAACACACAAGGTACACAAAAACCTGAAATTAAAAGTCAAGCCAAGTCAAGTCACTTTTATTTCTATAGCACATTTAAAAAACAACTCTTGCTGACCAAAGTGCTTTACATTGGTGGAGGTACTAACGTTATACAACAGTGGTTCACAGATTAAGTACATACATAAATACATACATATAGCCCTCCCTCAGAGGACATCAAGAAAGGCTTGAGAGTAAAGATGAGTTTTAAGTCTCGACTTAAAAGAGTTGATGTAGGGGGCAGTTCTGATGGGAAGAGGGATGCTGTTCCACAGTCTAGGAGCTGCAACCGCAAAGGCGCGGTCGCCCCTGAGCTTATACCTAGACCGCGGGATGTTCAGTAACCCCAAGTCGGCCGATCTGAGGGACCTGGAGGTGGTGTGGTGGGTAAGCAGACTATCTGCATCGCAATGGAAGGAAATGCCGTGCCGTTGAATGACTAGGCCCAAGGGGAGCATATATAGGGAGAAGAGAATGGGGCCAAGGATGGAAACTTATGGAACCCCGCAGCAGAGGCTAGCTGGGGAGGAGGAAGAGTTGCCTATGTTAGTAGAGAAACTCCTACCTTTGAGGTAGGAGATGAACCAGCTCAGGGCAGTGCCATCAATACCAACCCCGTTCCGGAGACGGTCAATTAGGATAGTGTGGTCGACAGTATCAAATGCTGCGCTGAGCGAGAAGGAGCAGGATTGCACAGTCGTCTGAGTCAATGGTGAGAAGTAGGTCATTATGTACCTTCAACAAGGCAGACTCTGTGCTGTGGTGGACCTTGAAACATGATTGGAAAGTTTCCAAGATAGTATTTTGGTGAAAGTAAGGCATAAGTTGACTTAAAATTACCTTTTCAAGGGCTTTTGAAAGGAAAGGCAGTTTTGAAATAGGTCTAGATGCTTGGCAAGGTGGGATCGAGGTTAGTTTTTTTCAGGAAGGGCTGGACCACGCGTGCTTGAAGCAGGTAGTGCCAGTTGCCAGAGAACTGTTGAAGATGGCGAGGATGCTGGGACCGGCTGTTGTAATGACATCCTTCAGAAGGGCAGAGGGGACAATGTCGAGGGGGCAGGTAGTAGGTTTCATGGTGGTGACCAGTTTTACAAGGGAGGGTAGAGTAACGGGTTAGAAACAGTCTAATTTTGAAGACAGATCAATGAGACACGGCAGTCCCCCCATGCTGAGTCCCCATTGTTCTTCAAGGCAGTCCCCCTACACCCATGTCCCCATTGTCTTCTCCTCCCCCCCCCCCCCCCCCAACTCACATTGAATGCTGATTGCGGGTCGATCGTGAGGCCCCACTGCCGCCGAGGATCACGCTGTAGCTGAGGCTCCTGTTGCTGCCGAGGCTCCCGTCACCGCCGAAGCTCCCTTTGCTGCTGAGGCTTCCATCGCCGCCGCTACTGAGGCTCCCTCAGCCCAGGCAGACCTCGCCATCCGGATTCACCTCGGTCCCCTGGGAAGCCTGTGGGGCGAGCCTAGCCTACCGGTGCACGTTCCGGTCGGCGGCGCGGTTGTTCGGTGGGTGGATTGGGCCCGCGTGGCTCCTAGGGTCACTCCCACCTCATGTGCGGCTCTCCGGGACACTTCCCCTTTTCCCAGTATTACTAGCAAATCAGACTTCCATCCCAGATACATAGAAATGCAGATGCTGGTATATATAAAAAATGCTGCAGTAATGGTGGTGCAGCGGTAGAGTTGCTGCCTTACAGTGCCAGGGAACCGGGTTCGATCCTGACTACAGGTGCTTGTCTGTACAGAGTTTGTACCTTCTCCCCGTGACATGCGTGGATTTTCTCCGGGATCTCGGGTGTCCTCCCACACTCCAAATATGCACTGGTTTCTAGGTTAATTGGCTAGGTATAATTGTAAATTATCCCTAGCATGTTGGATAGTGTTAATGCACAGGGATTGCTGGTTGGCGCGGACTCGGAGGGCCCAAGCGGTGTATCTGTAAACTAAACTGAACCAAACTAAACTAACTTAGTGGCTTGGGTGAAAAAGGATGGGTGAAGTTTCAGGTTGGGACCCTTCTTTAGACGGATTGTAGGGGGTGGATCTGGAAGCAAGAAAAGACCACGACAAATTTGAAAAAGGGTCCTGACCCGAAACCATCCTTTTTTTCCAGAGATACCACCTGACCTGCTGAGTTAATCCAGCACATTGTGTCTGTCTATCCTATTTTTTCCCCCTCAATATGAGAATTCATCGTGGGAAAGCCTTTGAGCATGTTAAAATACACGAGGCCAATTACGTTGGGTCTCCAGAGTGACTGAAATTTGCAGCAATGGCCTTGCAATTTAAAAAATGCATTGGCTTCCATGCATTCCACATTAATGCTCTTCTCAAGTCACTGAATATTTCAATACTGTTTTCTCTAAAGTCCGATTCAATATGATGATGCAGTTATTAATAGTGACCAATTATTCTGCAGGCACTGAGCTGCCAGAAGTCTGCAGGTAAGTATTCAGTGGCTGATTTAACTGAGCAGCTAGCTCAGAATGAACAACTAGTATTGCAGCTCAAAGACCAAATTCAGGACAAAGAGACCCAGCTTCACATGAGCGATCAACAGCTTAAGGTAACATCAATTCCAGTTGAATATTTGTTACCCTCACTGAGTGAGCTATTACACTGATCTGTGTACTTTATGTTTGCATTTCTGCAGTTGGATTTCACTTTAAAGATGGAAAATTCAGTCTAAAATATTGCAAGTTTTCTTTTTAACAATAATAGTTAACAATGCTTCTTATTTTCCAAAGCAAAGACAATTGTTAAACCGTTTAATATCGTGTGTCAGATCTTTTCAAGGAAATTGAAAGGATGCCTTCATACTTTGTTTAGAAGGTTGTACTTCAAAATAGACTACAAAATGTTATTTAATAGTCCTACTCAAATGATTTAAGCAGAAAGTCACGCCTGATGCTTCCAGTACAATACTGAGAGAATGTTGCACTTGAAGTGCCAACTTTCGAATGAAAAGTTATGTTAAATCGTGATTGGTGTCTCAGGTGGATGTGAACTATTTTATTTTGGCATATTTTAGAGCAAGAAATGTGTTTTCCTGGGTGACTTTTCCAGTCTTTACCCCAAAAGTAACACCCTTCAAGTAGATAATCCACCACATTAGTACATTATCACATATTTGCTATTTTCAAATTAGTTACACGGTTTAAGACATTCCAATGTTAATTGAACAACAAAGGTACCTTATAAGCAACATTGGCTGCAAACACATTTTAGGCACCCTGAGAAAGTCATTGTTTTCTGTTTAAATCCAGTAATGAATCCTTGGACCTTGACCATGAGAGAGTTGTTTTGCCACTGAATCATTTTGGGGCTTGATTCCAAATACAGGCTGTGAGGTTTGCTAAATTTGCAGTGCAATTGCAGCCATGTCTGGATTACTGCATTAATTTAGTGAAGTTGGCATCTCTGAAGGTCTGGCAGAAATGTTTCCCAGCCAGTTAAAAGAAGCAAGGGTGGGAGCAGCTGAGGCTCTGACTAAATGTTTTCAGTCTTCCCTTGCCAAAGGAATGGTGCCAGTAAATTGTCGAGGAGTGGTTCCTGTTATTATATAATAGCAAAGATGAAATTGTACAGAAGATGCAGATGGGATTTTAGTTTAGTTAATGTATCACGTAAACTATTAAAGAATACAAGTTTCTTACAAATTTTGAGAGGTTGCGTGAGGAGGCACTGTGTTGGGTGGCACACTGGCACAGCGGTAGAGTTGCTGCCTTGCAGCACTTGCAGCGCCAGAGACTCGGGTTCCATCCCAATTACGGGTGCTGTCTGTATGGAGTTTGTACGTTCTCCCCTTGACCGCATGAGTTTTCTCCGAGATCTTCGATTTCCTCCCACGCTTCAAAGACGTACAGGTTTGTAGGTTAATTGGCTTGGGCTTGTATACTTGGTATGAGTGTAAATTGTCCCTAATTTCCCTAGACGTGTATAGGTGCGGGGATCGCTGGTCGGTGTGGACTCGGTGGACCGAAGGACCTGTTTCCACGCTATATCTAAACTAAACTACACTAAACACGTTGGGAAAATGTAGATCCGGGGTCACTGTTGAAAAATAAGCGGTTGCCCATTTAATTCATTAGCATTTTTGTTTCTCTGACAACAGCATGCGAGTTTGGAACTATGTTTGTTAAAGTGTAGACAATGCAGACTCGTAGAATATTTTCAAGACAGAGGGGATCGATTCATGATAAACTGGGTGAATGTATACATTCGGTCAGTGATGATCTTAATGAAATGCAGAACAGACCTGATGGACTGAAATAGGTATTCCTGCAGAATGTGAAAACAAACAACTGCAGATGCTGGTTTATACCAAAGATAGAAGTGCTGGAGTAACTCAGTTGAATAAGGATCCTGACCTGAAACATCATCCATCCTTTTTTTCCAAAGATGTTGCCTGAGTCCAAAGAGTTATTCCTGGACTCTGTGTCTAACTTAGGTACTGATCCCTTGAGGAGGCACATATCTGTGAGCTATAGTAGTCCTGTGAATATCCCTCATCCACACCATCTTGTACATGGATTTTAATGCTTGCACTTCAAGTGTTTTTGATCAGTGAACCATTAAAAATATCTTTACGCTAGATATTACTGTTGATGAAACAAGCAGACAAGTTCTTTGTCCTTTTTGACATTTCACTGTATGCAATTTTGTAACGATAGTCAGCAGTTTCAAATAAATGTGTGACTAAAGACCACCGGGTGGCGCCGTAAGTGGCAGCCTCGCCAACAGCCTGTCTCGTCCCTTTCTTCTTTTGTTTGTTTTTATTCTGTTTTATTTGTATGTGTTAGCGTATCTTTAGTTTTTTATGTGTTAGCATATCTTTAAAAACTTTTATCTCTTCCCTCGACGGAGGTGCGACTTTTTCCGTATTGCATCTCCGCCGGCATTGTGGCCTAACATCGTGGAGCTGGAGGTAGCTTTGTTAGGGATCAACGTCGGGAGCTCCAACTGCAGGAGCTTTGCCCGCCCCAATTGCTGGAGCCTTGATCGCTCCGTTTTGGGGGCTTTGATCGCCGACTGCGGGAGCTTCGATCGCCCCGACTGCGGGTGTTTCGATTGCCCCGACCGCGGGACAAAAGGAGGAAGATGGTTAAAGTTATTCGCCTTCCATCACAGTGGGGAATATGTGGGCGCCGAAAAACACAATGGACGAGCTGCCTACCCTTGTGGGGACTCGGAGGGATTGCCGTGAGAGCAGTGATCCTCGAGTCTGGTGCGAGTGTGGACGGCTTTCTGACTTTGGGCTGATAGGGACTGCAGAGAGAGTAAAGCGGTCAGTGAAGGAGCGTGTGTGTGGCCCGGGCATTGAACTGATGGCTGTGGGTCTCCGCTTATGCTGGGTTCCCTAGAGATTCTGACATGCTGCTGTGGTGGCTGTTTATGTTTAATCTTTATGTAGTTTTGTTTCTTGTTGCTTTTTTGGTATGACTCTGGTAAATCAAATTTCACTATACCTCAGTACACGTGGCAATAAAGGACCATTAAACCATTGAATGCTAATTAATGATTTTATCCCCTCATTTCATTAATGATCATTTTAATCTTAATGTCTTTATACCAAGGTGGAATTGAAGACCTAACTATTGGTGCAGTTGAATTACAAATGTTGCGTGTGTGTGATTTCCATTCTATGTTGCCCAGATTTATCACTGTTAGGAAGTATTAATCACTTGTTAACTTCCTCAGTTGATGGAAAACCTGAAGGAAAAACTCTGTGAAAACGAAGAGGCATTATTAGAAAGGACACAACTTGTGGATGTGTTGGAGAAAAAGCTTGATGGGAAGAATCAGGAGCTAGCGGTAAGGAAATCATTGTTTGCTGCTGTGTGAATCTCTATTACAGGGAAAGATCTCTGCAACCAGCTAAGGAATTCTGTTGTAACTGGCAGTGAAATAAAAAATAGCAGGGAGCCTCATGGAATAAATCAGTAAATATGAAAAAATGTGAAGATTTTCTTTTGTATACATCTGCCCATTCTTTTTTTCTAAATCAACCCTTTTATGATGTGTTATAGTGCAGAGTCACAGTTTATGTGGAGCCTTGCAGTATTGTCATTCTGGTTATGACAGGTTGTTGGCATTGCTGATCTGTACCACCAATTTTTTTCAGCCGTGACCAAGATCAGAAGAGATCTCCTATTTAAGATGCTAACAACAAATGAACTCTTGATTATAATGCAACAGTGTCACTACTGATTATATCTATCTTCTATCTATTCTATTCCATATATATTACAAAAACTCTCATCTGGACCACTTCGTGTCTGCGTTGTAATTAAATTTGAGCAAAAACCATCCTGCTTAGTGCTACGATTGTGTTGGGGAATGGGACCAGGCCTCCTGTGTGACTGGGACCCAACAGTCTAGTTGTTCTTCATTTTCCCATCCACTAGTGGGAGTCTAGGACTAGAGTTCATAGCCTCAGATTTAAAGGACGTTCCTTTGGGAAGGAGATTAGGAGGAATTTCTTTCGTCAGAAGTAAGCGGTTGCACATTTAATACATTAGCATTTTTGTTTCTCTGACAACAGCATGCGAGTTTGGAACTATGTTTGTCTAAGTGTAGACAATGCAGACTCGTAGAATATTTTCAAGACAGAGGGGATCGATTCATGATAAACTGGGTGAATGTATACATTAGGTCAGTGATGATCTTAATGAAATGCAGAACAGACCTGATGGAGTGAATAGGTATTCCTGCAGAATGTAAAAACAAACAACTGCAGATGCTGGTTCATATAAAAGATAGAAGTGCTGGAGTAACTCAGTTGAATAAGGATCCTGACCTGAAACATCATCCTTCCTTTTTTTCCAAAGATGTTGCCTGACCTGTTGAGTTATTCCTGGACTCTGTGTCCCTTGAGGAGGCACATATCTGTGAGCTATAGTAGTCCTGTGAATATCCCTCATCCACACCATCTTGTACATGGATTTTAATGCTTGCACTTCCAGTGTTTTTGATCAGTGAACCATTAAAAATATCTTTACGCTAGATATTACTGTTGATGAAACAAGCAGACAAGTTCTTTGTCCTTTTTGACATTTCACTGTATGCAATTTTGTAACGATAGTCAGCAGTTTCAAATAAATGTGTGACTAAAGACCACCGGGTGGCGCCGTAAGTGGCAGCCTCGCCAACAGCCTGTCTCGTCCCTTTCTTCTTTTGTTTATTTTTATTCTCTTTTATTTGTATGTGTTAGCCTATCTTTAGTTTTTTATGTGTTAGCGTATCTTTAGAAACTTTTTTATCTCTTCCCTCAACGGAGGTGCACATTTTTCCGTATTGCATCTCCGCCGGCATTGTGGCCTAACATCGTGTAGCTGGAGGTAGCTTTGTTAGGGATCAACGTCAGGAGCTCCAACTGCAGGAGCTTTGCCTGCCCCGATTGCTGGAGCCTCGATCGTCCGTTTTGGGGGCTTTGATCACCGACTGCGGGAGCTTCGATTGCCCCGACCGCGGGAGAAAAGGAGGAAGATGGTTAAAGTTATTTGCCTTCCATCACAGTGGGGAATATGTGGGCAACGAAAAACACAATGGACGAGCTACCTACCCTTGTGGGAACTCGGAGGGATTGCCGTGAGAGCAGTGATCCTTGAGTCTGGTGTGAGTGTGGACGGCTTTCTGACTTTAGGCTGACAGGGACTGCAGAGAGAGTACAGCGGTCAGTGAAGGAGCGTGTGTGTGGCCCGGGCATTGAACTGATGGCTGTCGGTCTCCGCTTATGCTGGGTTCCCTAGAGATTCTGACACGCTGCTGTGGTGGCTGTTTATGTTTAATCTTTATGTAGTTTTGTTTCTTGTTGCTTTTTTGGTATGACTCTGGTAAATCAAATTTCACTGTACCTCAGTACACGTGGCAATAAAGGACCATTAAACCATTGAATGCTAATTAATGATTTTATCCCCTCATTTCATTAATGATCATTTTAATTTTAATGTCTTTATACCAAGGTGGAATTGAAGACCTAACTATTGGTACAGTTGAATTACAAATGGTGCGTGTGTGTGATTTCCATTCTATGTTGCCCAGATTTATCACTGTTAGGAAGTATTAATCACTTGTTAACTTCCTCAGTTGATGGAAAACCTGAAGGAAAAACTCCGTGAAAACGAAGAGGCACTATTAGAAAGGACACAACTTGTGGATGTGTTAGAGAAAAAGCTTGATGGGAAGAATCAGGAGCTAGCGGTAAGGAAATCATTATTTGCTGCTGTGTGAATCTCTATTACAGGGAAAGATCTCTGCAACCAGCTAAGGGATTCTGTTGTAACTGGCAGTGAAATAAAAATAGCAGGGAGCCTCTTGGAATAAATCAGTAAATATGAAAATATGTGAAGATTTTCTTTTGTATAAATCTTCCCATTCTTTTTATCTAAATCAACCCTTTTATGGAAACATAGAAACATAGAAAATAGGTGCAGGAGTAGGCCATTCGGCCCTTCGAGCCAGCACCGCCATTCAATATGATCATGGCTGATCATCCAACTCAGTATCCTGTACCTGCTTTCTGTCCATACCCCCTGATCCCTTTAGCCACAAGGGCCACATCTAACTCCCTCTTAAATGTAGCCAATGAACTGGCCTCAACTACCTTCTGTGGCAGAGAATTCCAGAGATTCACCACTCTCTGTGTGAAAAATGTTTTCCTCATCTCGGTCCTAAAAGATTTCCCCCTTATCCTTAAACTGTGACCCCTTGTTCTGGACTTCCCCAACATCGGGAACAATCTTCCTGCATCTAGCCTGTCCAACCCCTTAAGAATTTTGTACGTTTCTATAAGATCCCCCCTCAATCTTCTAAATTCTAGCGAGTACAAGCCGAGTCTATCCAGTCTTTCTTCATATGAAAGTCCTGACATCCCAGGAATCAGTCTGATGAACCTTCTCTGTACTCCCTCTATGACAAGAATGTCTTTCCTCAGATTAGGAGACCAAAACTGTACACAATACTCCAGGTGTGCTGTCACCAAGACCCTGTACAACTGCAGTAGAACCTCCCTGCTCCTATACTCAAATCCTTTTGCTATGAATGCTAACATACCATTTGCCTTCTTCACTGCCTGCTGCACCTGCATGCCTACTTTTAATGACTGGTGTAGAAACATAGAAAATAGGTGCAGGAATAGGCCATTCGGCCCTTCGAGCCTGCACCGCCATTTGATATGATCATGGCTGATCATCCAACTCAGTATCCCATCCCTGCCTTCTCTCCATACCCCCTGATCCCTTTAACCACAAGGGCCACATCTAACTCCCTCTTAAATATAGCCAATGAACTGGCGTCAACTACCTTCTGTGGCAGAGAATTCCACAGATTCACCACTCTGTGTAAAAAATGATTTCATCATCTCGGTCCTAAAAGTCTTCCCTCTTATCCTTAAACTGTGACCCCTAGTTCTGGACTTCCCCAACATCGGGAATAATCTTCCTGCATCTAGCCTGTCCAACCCCTTAAGAATTTTGTAAGTTTCCATAAGATCCCCCCTCAGTCTTCTGAATTCCAACGTGTACAAGCCAAGTCTATCCAGTCTTTCCTCATATGAAAGTCCTGCCATCCCAGGAATCAGTCTGGTGAACCTTCTCTGTACTCCCTCTATGGCAAGAATGTCTTTCCTCAGATTAGGAGACCAAAACTGTACGCAATGCTCCAGGTGTGGTCTCACCAAGACCCTGTAGAACTGCAGTAGAACCTCCCTGCTCTTGTACTCAAATCCTTTTGCTATGAATGCTAACATACCATTTGCTTTCTTCACAGCCTGCTGCACCTGCATTCCTACTTTCAATGACTGGTGTACCATGACACCCAGGTCTCGTTGCATCTCCCCTTTTCCTAATCGGCCACCATTCAGATAATAGTCTACTTTCCTGTTTTTGCCACCAAAGTGGATAACCTCACATTTATCCACATTATACTGCATCTGCCATGCTTTTGCCCACTCACCCAACCTATCCAAGTTACCTTGCAGCCTCCTAGCATCCTCCTCACAGCTGACACTGCCCCCCAGCTTCGTGTCATCCGCAAACTTGGAGATGTTGCATTTAATTCCTTCATCCAGGTCATTAATATATATTGTAAATAGCTGGGGTCCCAGCACTGAGCCTTGCGGTACCCCACTAGTCATTGCCTGCCATTCTGAAAAGGACCCGTTTACTCCTACTCTTTGCTTCCTGTCTGCCAGCCAGTTCTCTATCCACATCAATACTGAACCCCCAATACCATGTGCTTTAAGTTTGTATGCTAATCTCTTATGTGGGACCTTGTCGAAAGCCTTCTGAAAGTCCAGATATAACACATCCACTGGTTCTCCCTTATCCACTCTACTAGTTACATCCTCAAAAAATTCTATAAGATTCATCAGACATGCTTTACCTTTCATAAATCCATGCTGACTTTGTCCAATGAACCCACCACCTTCCAAATGTGCTGCTATCCCATCATTAATAACTGACTCCAGAATTTCCCCCACCACCGATGTTAGACTAACTGGTCTGTAATTCCCCGTTTTCTCTCTCCCTCCCTTTTTAAAAAGTGGGGTTACATTAGCTACCCTCCAGTCCTCAGGAACTACTCCAGAATCTAAAGAGTTTTGAAAAATTATCACTAATGCATCCACTATTTCTGCGGCTACTTCCTTAAGTACTCTGGGATGCAGCTTATCCGGCCCTGGGGATTTATCGGCCTTTAATCCGTTCAATTTACCTAACACCACTTCCCGGCTAACCTGGATTTCACTCAGTTCCTCCATCTCATTTAACCCCCGGTCCCTTGCTATTTCCGGCAGATTATTTATGTCTTCCTTAGTGAAGACAGAACCAAAGTAATTATTCAATTGGTCTGCCATGTCCTTGTTCCCCATGATCAATTCGCCTGTTTCTGACTGCAAGGGACCTACATTTGTTTTAACTAATCTTTTCCTCTTGACATATCTATAAAAACTTTTGCAGTCAGTTTTTATGTTCCCTGCCAGTTTTCTTTCATAATCTATTTTCCCTTTCCTAATTAAGCCTTTTGTCCTCCTCTGCTGGACTCTGAATTTCTCCCAGTTCTCTGGTAGGCTGCTTGTTCTGGCTAATTTGTAGGCTTCCTCTTTTGTTTTGATACTATCCCTGATTTCCCTTGTTATCCACGGATGCACTACCTTCCTTGATTTATTCTTTTGCCAAACTGGGATGAACACTTGTTGTAGTTCATCCATGCAGTTTTTAAATGCCTTCCATTGCATATCCTCCGTCAACCCTTTAAGAATCATTGGCCAGTCTATCTTGGCCAATTCACGTCTCATACCCTCAAAGTCACCTTTCTTTAAGTTCTGGACCTTTGTTTCTGAATTAACAATGTCACTCTCCATCCTAATGAAGAACTCAACCATATTATGGTCACTCTTGCCCAAGGGGCCACGCATAACAAGACTGCTAACTAACCCTTCCTCATTACTCAATACCCAGTCTAGAATAGCCTGCTCTCTCGTTGGTTCTTCTACATGTTGGTTTAGAAAACTATCCCGCACATTCCAAGAAATTCTCTTCCTCAGCACCCCTGCCAATTTGATTCACCCAATCTATATGTAGATTGAAGTCACCCATTATAATGGATTTACCTTTGTTGCACGCATTTCTAATTTCCTGTTTGATGCCATCCCCAACTCCACTACTACTGTTAGGTGGCCGGTACACCACTCCCACTAGCGTTTTGTGCCCCTTAGAGTTTCGCAGCTCTACCCATATCGATTCCACATCCTCCAAGCTAATGTCCTTCCTTTCTATTGCGTTAATCTCCTCTCTAACCAGCAACGCTACCCCGCCTCCTTTCCCTTTCTGTCTATCCCTCCTGAATATTGAATATTCCTGAATGTTCAGCTCCCAGCCTTGGTCACCCTGAAGCCATGTCTCCGTGATCCCAACTATATCATATTCATTAATAACTATCTGCACATTCAACTCATCCACCTTATTACAAATGCTCCTTGCATTAAGATACAAAGCCTTCAGGCTTGTCTTTACAACAATCTTACCCCTTATACAATTATGTTGAAAAGTGGCCCTTTTTGATTTTTGCCCTGGTTTTGTCTGCCTGCCACTTTTACTTTTCACCTTGCTACCTATTGCTTCTACCGTCATTTTACACCCCCTGCCTCTCTGCTCTTGCACCCACAACCCTGCCACATTAGTTTAAATCCTCGCCGACAGCACTAGCAAACACTCCCCCAAGGACATTGGTTCCATTCCAGCCCAGGTGCAGACCGTCCTGTTTGTACTGGTCCCACCTCCCCCCAGAACTGGTTCCAATGCCCTAAAAATTTGAATCCCTCCCCCTTGCACCATTTTTCAAGCCATGTATTCATCTGCAATATCCTCCTATTTCTACTCTGACTGGTCCATGGTACTGGTAGTAATCCAGAGATTATTACCTTTGAGGTCCTACTTTTAAGTTTATCTCCTAGCTCCTTAAATTCACCTTGTAGGACCTCATCCCTTTTTTTACCTATATCGTTGGTGCCAATATGCACCACGACAACTGGCTGTTCACGCTCCCCCTCCAGAATGTTCTGCAGCCGTTCAGTGACATCCCTGACCCTTGCACCAGGGAGGCAACATACCATCCTGGAGTCTAGTTTGCGGCCGCAGAAACGCCTATCTATTCCCCTTACAATTGAATCCCCTATTACTATTGCCCTTCCACACTTTTTTCCCCCCTCCTGTGCCGCAGAGCCACCCATCGTGCCATGAACTTGGCTGCTGCTGCCTTCCCCTGATGAGCCATCTCCCCCAACAGTATCCAAAATGTTATACCTGTTTAGGAGGGAGATGACCGCAGGGGATTCCTGCACTACCAGCCTACTGCTTTGCTGGCTATTGGCCACCCGTTCCCTTTCTGTCCTCTTACCTTTTATCTGCGGTGTGACCAACTCACTGTACGTACTATTCACGACTTTCTCAGCATCGTGGATGCTCCAGTATGAATCCAGCCGCAGCTCCAATCGTTCAATGTGGTCTGCCAGGAGCTGCAGCTGGACACACTTCCTGCAAACGTAGTCACCAAGGACACCGACCATATCCCTGATCTCCCACATGTTGCAGGCTGAGCAAACCAAGGGGCCAATCTCCACTGACATAGCTTACTCCCAAATTAACTAAAATTAAATATTTAAAAAAACGTTATCCTTTAAACTGTACCTTTACTAATAAATACTGTACCCTTAACTCCCTGAATCCTTAACTCCCAGAACCCTTAACCTGAAAGCAGAAATGTAAAAATGTAAAAATGTAAACCCGGGGTTGCTCCCAATCAGCTGCTTCCTCTGGTCCTCTTCCATCAATCAGAGGCTTCCACCAGACTCCTTCTCTGGAAGTGAGATGGAATGCTGCAGATTTGGGTTCCTCCTCCTCTCACCAACCATGACACCCAGGTCTCGTTGCATCTCCGCTTTTCCTAATCGGCCACCAGTTTATGATGTGTTATAGTGCAGAGTCACAGTTTATGTGGAGCCTTGCAGTATTATCATTCTGGTTATGACAGGTTGTTGGCATTGCTGATCTGTACCACCAATTTTGTTCAGCCGTGACCAAGATCAGAAGAGATCTCCTATTTAAGATGCCAACAACAAATGAACTCGTGATTATAATGCAACAGTGTCACTACTGATTATATCTATCTTCTATCTATTCTATTCTATATATATTACCAAAACTCTCATCTGGACCACTTCGTGTCTGAGTTGTAATTAAATTTGAGCAAAAATCATCCTGCTTAGTGCTACGATTGTGTTGGGGAATGGGACCAGGCCTCCTGTGTGACTGGGACCCAACAGTCTAGTTGTTCTTCATTTTCCCATCCACTAGTGGGAGAGTCTAGGACTAGAGTTCATAGCCTTAGAGTTAAAGGACGTTCCTTTGGGAAAGAGATTAGGAGGAATTTCTTTCGTCAGAAGTAAGCGGTTGCACATTTAATGCATTAGCATTTTTGTTTCTCTGACAACAGCATGCGAGTTTGGAACTATGTTTGTCTAAGTGTAGACAATGCAGACTCGTAGAATATTTTCAAGACAGAGGGGATCGATTCATGATAAACTGGGTGAATGTATACATTAGGTCAGTGATGATCTTAATGAAATGCAGAACAGACCTGATGGAGTGAATAGGTATTCCTGCAGAATGTAAATACAAACAACTGCAGATGCTGGTTTATACCAAAGATAGAAGTGCTGGAGTAACTCAGTTGAATAAGGATCCTGACCTGAAACATCTTACATCCTTTTTTTCCAAAGATGTTGCCTGACCAGTTGAGTTATTCCTGACCTCTGTGTCCCTTGACGAGGCACATATCTGTGAGCTATAGTAGTCCTGTGAATATCCCTCATCCACACCATCTTGTACATGGATTTTAATGCTTGCACTTCAAGTGTTTTTGATCAGTGAACCATTAAAAATATCTTTACGCTAGATATTACTGTTGATGAAACAAGCAGACAACTTCTTTGTCCTTTTTGACATTTCACTGTATGCAATTTTGTAACGATAGTCAGCAGTTTCAAATAAATGTGTGACTAAAGACCACCGGGTGGCGCCGTAAGTGGCAGCCTCGCCAACAGCCTGTCTCGTCCCTTTCTTCTTTTGTTTATTCTTATTCCATTTTATTTGTATGTGTTAGCGTATCTTTAGTTTTTTATGTGTTAGCGTATCTTTAGAAACTTTTTTATCTCTTCCCTCGACGGAGGTGCGACATTTTCCGTATTGCATCTCCGCCGGCATTGTGGCCTAACATCGTGGAGCTGGAGGTAGCTTTGTTAGGGATCAACGTCGGGAGCTCCAACTGCAGGAGCTTTGCCTGCCCCGATTGCGGGAGCCTCGATCGCTCCGTTTTGGAGGCTTTGATTGCCGACTGCGGGAGCTTCGATCGCCCCGACTGCGGGTGTTTCGATTGCCCCGACTGCGGGAGAAAAGGAGGAAGATGGTTAAAGTTATTCGCCTTCCATCACTGTGGGGAATATGTGGGCGCCGAAAAACACAATGGACGAGCTGCCTACCCTTGTGGGGACTCGAAGGGATTGCCGTGAGAGCAGTGATCCTTGAGTCTGGTGCGAGTGTGGACGGCTTTCTGACTTTGGGCTGACAGGGACTGCAGAAAGAGTACAGCGGTCGGTGAAGGAGCGTGTGTGTGGCCCGGACATTGAACTGATGGCTGTGGGTCTCCGCTTATGCTGGGTTCCCTAGAGATTCTGACACGCTGCTGTGGTGGCTGTTTATGTTTAATCTTTATGTAGTTTTGTTTCTTGTTGCTTTTTTGGTATGACTCTGTGGTAAATCAAATTTCACTGTACCTCAGTACACGTGACAATAAAGGACCATTAAACCATTGAATGCTAATTAATGATTATATCCCCTCATTTCATTAATGATCATTTTAATTTTAATGTCTTTATACCAAGGTGGAATTGAAGACCTAACTATTAGTGCAGTTGAATTACAAATGTTGCGTGTGTGTGATTTCCATTCTATGTTGCCCAGATTTATCACTGTTAGGAAGTATTAATCACTTGTTAACTTCCTCAGTTGATGGAAAACCTGAAGGAAAAACTCCGTGAAAACGAAGAGGCACTATTAGAAAGGACACAACTTGTGGATGTGTTGGAGAAAAAGCTTGATGGGAAGAATCAGGAGCTAGCGGTAAGGAAATCATTGTTTGCTTCTGTGTGAATCTCTATTACAGGGAAAGATCTCTGCAACCAGCTAAGGGATTTTGTTGTAACTGGCAGTGAAATAAAAATAGCAGGGAGCCTCTTGGAATGAATCAGTAAATATGAAAAATGTGAAGATTTTCTTTTGTATAAATCTTCCCATTCTTTTTATCTAAATCAACCCTTTTATGGAAACATAGAAACATAGAAAATAGGTGCAGGAGTAGGCCATTCGGCCCTTCGAGCCAGCACCGCCATTCAATATGATCATGGCTGATCATCCAACTCAGTATCCTGTACCTGCTTTCTGTCCATACCCCCTGATCCCTTTAGCCACAAGGGCCACATCTAACTCCCTCTTAAATGTAGCCAATGAACTGGCCTCAACTACCTTCTGTGGCAGAGAATTCCAGAGATTCACCACTCTCTGTGTGAAAAATGTTTTCCTCATCTCGGACCTAAAAGATTTCCCCCTTATCGTTAAACTGTGACCCCTTGTTCTGGACTTTCCCAACTTCGGGAACAATCTTCCTGCATCTAGCCTGTCCAACCCCTTAAGAATTTTGTACGTTTCTATAAGATCCCCCCTCAATCTTCTAAATTCTAGCGAGTACAAGCCGAGTCTATACAGTCTTTCTTCATATCAAAGTCCTGACATCCCAGGAATCAGTCTGATGAACCTTCTCTGTACTCCCTCTATGGCAAGAATGTCTTTCCTCAGTTTAGGACACCAAAACTGTACGCAATACCTCAGGTGTGGTCTCACCAAGACCATGTACAACTGCAGTAGAACCTCCCTGCTCCTATACTCAAATCCTTTTGCTATGAATGCTAACATACCATTCGCCTTCTTCACTGCCTGCTGCACCTGCATGCCTACTTTTAATGACTGGTGTAGAAACATAGAAAATAGGTGCAGGAATAGGCCATTCGGCCCTTCGAGCCTGCACCGCCATTTGATATGATCATGGCTGATCATCCAACTCAGTATCCCATCCCTGCCTTCGCTCCATACCCCCTGATCCCTTTAACCACAAGGGCCACATCTAACTCCCTCTTAAATATAGCCAATGAACTGGCGTCAACTACCTTCTGTGGCAGAGAATTCCACAGATTCACCACTCTGTGTAAAAAATGATTTCCTCATCTCGGTCCTAAAAGTCTTCCCTCTTATCCTTAAACTGTGACCCCTAGTTCTGGACTTCCCCAACATCGGGAATAATCTTCCTGCATCTAGCCTGTCCAACCCCTTAAGAATTTTGTAAGTTTCCATAAGATCCCCCCTCAGTCTTCTGAATTCCAACGTGTACAAGCCAAGTCTATCCAGTCTTTCCTCATATGAAAGTCCTGCCATCCCAGGAATCAGTCTGGTGAACCTTCTCTGTACTCCCTCTATGGCAAGAATGTCTTTCCTCAGATTAGGAGACCAAAACTGTATGCAATACTCCAGGTGTGGTCTCACCAAGACCCTGTACAACTGCAGTAGAACCTCCCTGCTCTTATACTCAAATCCTTTTGCTATGAATGCTAACATACCATTTGCTTTCTTCACTGCCTGCTGGACCTGCATTCCTACTTTTAATGACTGGTGTAGAAACATAGAAACATAGAAAATAGGTGCAGGAGTAGGCCATTCGGGATGTCGGGAGCTCCAACTGCAGGAGCTTTGACCGCCCCGATTGCGGGAGCCTCGATCGCTCCGTTGTAGGGGCTTTGATCGCCGACTGCGGGAGCTTCAATTGCCCCGACCGCGGGAGAAAAGGAGGAAGATGGTAAAAGTTATTTGCCTTCTATCACAGTGGGGAATATGTGGGCGCCGAAAACACAATGGACGAGCTACCTACCCTGGTGGGGACTTGGAGGGATTGCCGTGAGAGCAGTGATCCTGGAGTCTGGTGCGAGTGTGTGGACGGCTTTCTGACATTGGGCTGACAGGGACTGCAGAGAGAGTATAGCGGTCGGTGAAGGAGCGTGTGTGTGGCCCGGACATTGAACTGATGGCTGTGGGTCTCCGCTTATGTTAGGTGCCGTAGGGATTCCCACACGCCGCTGTGGTGGCTGTTTATGTTTAAGCTTTATGTAGTTTTGTGTCTTGTTGCTTTTTTGGTATGACTGTGTGGTGATACACGTGACAATAAAGGACCATTAAACCATTGAATGCAAATTAATGATTTCATCCCCTGATTTCATTAATGATCATTTTAATCTTAATGTCTTTATACCAAGGTGGAATTGAAGACCTGACTATTGGTGCAGTTGAATTACAAATGTTGCGTGTGTGTGATTTCCATTCTATATTGCCCAGATTTATCACTGTTAGGAAGTATTAATCACCTGTTAACTTCCTCAGTTATTGGAAAACCTCAAGGAAAAACTCTGTGAAAACGAAGAGGCACTATTAGAAAGGACACAACCTGTGGATGTGTTGCAGAAAAAGCTTGATGGGAAGAATCGGGAGCTAGCGGTAAGGAAATCATTGTTTGCTGCTGCGTGAATCTCTGTTACAGGGAAAGATCTCTTCAACCAGCTAAGGGATTTTGTTGTAACTGGCAGTGAAATAAAAATAGCAGGGAGCCTCTTGGAATAAATCTGTAAATATGAAAATATGTGAAGATTTTCTTTTGTATAAATCTTCCCATTCTTTTTATCTAAATCAACCCTCTTATGATGTGTTATAGTGCAGTCACAGTTTATGTGGAGCCTTGCAGTATTGTCATTCTGGTTATGACAGGTTGTTGGCATTGCTGATCTGTAACACAATTTTTTTCTGCCGTGACCAAGATCAGAAGAGATCTCCTATTTAAGATGCCAACAACACATGAACTCTTGATTATAATGCAACAGTGTCACTACTGATTATATCTATCTTCCATCTATTCTATTCTATATGTATTACTAAAACTCTCATCTTGACCACTTCCTGTCTGCGTTGTAATTAAATTTAGTTCTACAATTTTTTTCGCCACCTTTCTTCTCTCCTGCAAGTCAAATACGTTTTGTTCCGATCGATGAAATAGTACAAAAGTTAAGATTTTGAAGATTACCCCTCCCCCACCCTACAGCACCCCCCCTCGCCCACACCCCGCCAACCCCCTCTCCCCCTCCCCCCTCTCCCCCTCCCCACACAGCCCCCTCCCCCAAACCGCCCTCCCCTCACCCATCCCCCACACCGCCCCCTACCCCACCTCCACCTCCCCCACACAGCCCCCACCCCCACAAAGCCCCCTCCCCCACACAGCCCCATCCCCCACACCCCCCTCCCCCACACCCCCCTCCCCCACACCCCCCTCCCCCTCACCCCCCCTCCCCCACACCGCCCTCTCCCCCACATCCCACATCCCCCCTCCCCCACACCGCCCCCACCCCCACATCCCCCCTCCCCCACACCGCCCCCTCCCCCACATCCCCCCTCCCCCACACACCCCACATCCCACATCCCCCCTCCCCCACACAGCCCCCTCCCCCACACAGCCCCCTCCCCCACACACCCCCCTCCCCCACACAGCCCCCTCCCCCACACAGCCCCCTCCCCCACATCCCCCCTCCCCCACTCCGCCCTCTCCCCCACACTGCCCCCTCCCCCACATCCCCCCTTCCCACACACCCCACTCCCCCACACCGCCCCTCAACCTCCCCCACACCGCCCCTCAACCTCCCCCACACCGCCCCCTCTCCCACATCCCCCCTCCCCACACACCCCACTCCCCCACACCGCCCCTCAACCTCCCCCACACCGCCCCTCAACCTCCCCCACACCGCCCCCTCCCCCACCCCCCCTTCCCCTCACCGCCCCCTCCCCCACATCCCCCCTCCCCCACACACCCCACTCCCCCTCACCCTCTCCACACCGCCCCCTCCCCCACAGCCCACCCCCACACCGCCCCCTCCCCCACACCGCCCACAGCCCCCCCACTCCCCCACATCCCGCCTCCCCATGTTGAATGTTGAAAAATTAACGGCGACTGGAATGACGCCGCCATGGAGAGTAGCGAGAATTCTCGTGCCGTAGGTGGGTCGCCAGGAGGTCCTAATGAGTTGCCAGGAGGTCAAATGTTCTTGTAGGTATAGCCGGTGCTGACCGGTGAATTTCATTGGCTTATTGGGGGGGAAAAAATGTAAGCAGTAGTTTTCAGAACCAAGGATAACCGACCAGTAATGTTAATGTCCGCCGAGCTTTACAGACGTGTATCTCTGGCTTCTTAAAATGTGTCTCCACTCCTTCACCCCCTTCTCCCCCCCTCTTTTAAAGGACTTACCATACACTGTGCTTTAGCCGTCTTAATTACAGCGCCAACCTTCCTGTTCATCGCGTGTGTGTCTGTATCACCTTGGCTTTGCATCGTGTGAATTTCACTCAGACAGTGCTCCCCCCGCTTGCCCTGTCTCCCGCCTGCATAATGGGCTGGTGAAGGAAGCGATGTGTGTGTTCCACTCTGACAGTCGCCGTTCCAGTTGCCGGTTATTCAGGCGACTGCCGGCAACTTGACAGTCGCCCGACAAATAGCCTAAGTGGGACAAGCCCATAAGGCTCACGAAAGTCTCTTTAGTTTCATTTGGCTATTTTTTTAAAAAAAATTTAGGAGTTAGTTGAAGATTTGAGCGTGGTTGAGATTGAAAATGAAAAACTCAAGGACAAGCTTCTGGCTGAAAAACACATAATGAGAACCAAGGTCCGAAATCTGACGGAAAAGAACGAGGCAGATTTAAAGAATCTCAACAGAAAACACAGCACTCAGCTCTGTAAAATCAATGAGAAACATGCTGAAGAAACATCACAGAAAGATCAGTGGTGTTTACATCTTACCAAAGATCTGCAACTTTTACGATCTCATGCCTGTGCACCTCTTGCAGAACAGGCAACTTGTTCTTTAAATTATTACACCAAACAGAAGATTGGAGAACTGGAAGGTAATTACTCAAAGTTGACCTGTTAATATTTTTGGTCGGCCATAAATGTTCCTACCGCAGATTTGTACATCTGTCGTCACCTGCTGTGTAATTATCTCGTCTCTGTAACCTTATGAGATTTTGTGTATGCAAATTGGTTGTTGTAATTCCCATATTTTATCACTGATCACACTTAAAAATATACTTCATTGGTTGGTAAATGGGTTGGTACGTTCAGTGATCAGGAAAAGTAGTGTGTAATCTAAGTTTTTTTCACTCGGGTATTCTGGTCAGATTCCTTGATCAGAAGATAGTGATATTTAAAGATTCAAGAAAAGAATTCTTTGTGAAGCATTTGTGAGAGTCTGCCAAATGGCTAACAGGAACACACAGTAGTCAATTGGACAGACTCGTACAGATGCTTTTCAAAACATTCTCTTCTTGAATCCTTTAAACTTCGCTATCACTGAATTTTAATTTTGAGAGGATGCTGATAGTTAAAAATTGACATTGTGAAGGGTGCCTGGTGGCGCAGCGGTGGAGTTGCTACCTTTCAGCGGCAGAGACCTGGGTTTGATCCTGACTGTGGTGCTTGTCTGTATGGAGTTTGTATGTTCTCCCTGTGACCCCGTGGGTCCAAGTGCTCCGGTTTCCTCACACTCCAAAGACGTACAGGTTTGTAGGTTAATTGACTTGGGTTGATGGTAAATTATCCCTAGTGTGTGTAGGATAATGTGAGTATGCGAGGATCATTGGTCAGCACATACACGTGGTCGAAGGGCCTGTTTCCATGCTGTATCTATAAATAAAATCATTTGAAGACATTTTACCATTCACAATGCCCTTGCCGGAAATGGTACATCAAAGTATTTTAATTTCAAATAGCTTTTAATGAGAAGACCACAGAGCAACCAGGACATTTCATTAACTCCATGAATGTCTTCTCTCTGTGAGACTTGAGCTGTGTTTGCATGACAGTTTACGGAAGAGAGGGTGAAACCAGGGACAAGATACAATGATGGTGTAGACAGACTATTCAGCAGCAGAAGAGGATATTTAATTGGAGTAATTTAAAATAAAATAAGGGTTTTAATGGAGCCAGTGGAGAATGATCATTTTGTTTGTTTGTGATTAAGTAACTTTATACCTTAATTTCCAAAATGTTGCTGAGACGACACATTTTCTGTGGAGCTTTATTCAAGCTTCTAATCTTTTCTCACTAGTGGAATTTATCATTGGATAAATATGTATATGGAATTACCATTTTGCCTTACAAATCTTCAAGCTTAATGAATTGTAGCATTTCAAGGATATTTTATGATTTCAAATGCTGGTAATTAGTAGAACAGATGATTTTCACTGATTGCCATAAACTGCGGAGGAAACAATTGCAAATTATGGAGGTGTTGCTTTTTTTTGCAACAAATATCAGATCTTTACGGGTGTTTTTTCCTTTCTCTTTCTTAAAGAACAAGTGAGGCTTATGATGCTAGAGGCTGAAAAATCAGAGGCCAGATTCATTACAATGGAAGCTCAGTCCAAATCGCAAATCAAGCAGATTGAAGAGGAGCTGGAAAATGTACAGGTACCCCAAATAAAAACCCCTTGTGCCTGGTGACGATTAACTGAATATTAATCTGTTTGCCATTTACCTAGAATTAAATGACTTTATCTTATAAAAAAAGGAAAATTGATGGTATGTTATTCCGTGAGTTGTTGAAGCATTGTGGGAACCAATTTTTTTGTTTACAGTTAGTTATGTACATTATAGATTTTTAATCTGGGCTCAACTGTATGAAGGAGTGCTTGCCTACATTTCACTGCTCACTCCATTCCGTGTAGAACCCCTTTCTGAAGAGTAAGTGACATGGGATAGACGTGAGCCTGCAGGAAAATTCAATCATAAAATAGTTGTGGTAGAATGTTGCTGTCGGCAATGGCACATTAAAAGTATAATGCATGCTAAAATTATTTAGAGAGTCATACTGTTCAGAAACAGGCCCTTCAGCCCAACATGCCCACACTGACCAACGAGCCCCATCTACACTAGTCTTACCTGCCTATAGAATCATAAAGCAAAATATTTAATTTAGAATTTGAATGGTGACTATTTTACTGAACAATAGAAATCCCTTGGCTATAATTGACACTAAACTTATTTCTACCCAGATTGTACCTTCACGGCAGGAGATGCTGGAGCTCAAAGACATAGCGGTTGACTTGGAAGAGGAGAGCGAACAGTTACACCTGAAAGTGAACTGGCTACAACACGTCGAGGCACAAAATGGTGTGTGTATGGTATGATTTTAATTGGGTAAGAAGGAACTGTGGATGCTGGTTTACACCGAAGATAGACACAAAATGCTGGAGTCAGCAGGCCAGGCAGCATCTCTGGAGAAAAGAATAGGTGATGTTTCGGATCAAGACCCTTCATCAGACTGAGAGTCAGGGAGGGGGAAATTAGAGGTATGGGGAGGTACAGAACAAAGCAGAGCCTGCATCGATGACTCGGGGAGGGTGGAGCTGACAATGGTCCATGGTTGGCTGGGGATGAGGTGATAATGAAGGAATACAAATGGTGAAATTAGCAAGAGGACTAGGGTGGTGGAGAGACAGAGAGAGAGAGAGAGAGAATGGAAGGGTTATTTGGTTAGAGATGCTTCATTCTCTTGTGTAAGAAGGAACTGCAGTTGCTGGTTTAAACCGAAGATAGACACACTGGAATAAGTCAGCGGGACAGGCAGCATCTCTGGAGAGAAAGAATGGGTGACGTTTCGGGTCAGGACCCTTCTTCCTTCTCATTATTTAAATGGTGATACGTGTTTTCTTACAGAGGATCTTCAAGCAAAATTGGAACAATATGAAGAGCAACAACAGAAAATGCAAGCAGATTTAGAACAAGCTACCAAGGGAGCAACTTCCCAGGTTGGGAGAATTTGTGCTGCATTTAATACCTCCATGTACAATCTTAATTCCAAGTGTGCGCATTCTGCACAGATTCAACCGTCTCAAGTATCCTGCTAATTAATATTACATTGTCTTTTATGTTGCTTATTCAGATTATTTTTTAAATGGATCATTTAAGTAAGTTTTTATTTTGCTCTTTTCTATTATCATCCTTACTTTTTGGATTGATGCTTGCATCTGAGGGGTGCTATTTGCTTCCACACCAGATGGTTTCTGTATGCATTACCACACACCTTGGACATGGAGAAAGTCTACTGAATTAGCTAGTGTGGTTGGGGAAGTTCCAGACTTTTTAATCTAGTTTGGGTAATTTTACCTATTAATATTATACGGTCATAAGGAATAGGAGTAGAATTAGGTCATTCGGCCCATCAAGTCTACCCCACCATTCAATCATGGCTGATCAATTACTCCCTCCTAACCCCATTCTCCTGCCTTCTCCTCTCACCTCTGATCATCCCCAATCAGTAGCCCGTTCCTGCCTTCTCCCTAAATTAACAACCCCACTCTCACTATCGACGGCACCACTGTCTCCCCATCTCCTCAGGCACGCAACCTTGGCGTGATCCTTGACTCAACCCTCTCCCTTGAGCCTCACATCCGCCATGTTGTCAAAACATCATTTTTTCACCTCCGCAACATTGCAAAAATCAGATCGTCTCTCACACCCCCCGCTGCTGAAAGACTCATCCATGCCTTCATCTCCTCCCGACTGGACTACTGTAACTCTCTTCTTTTCGGAATCAATTCCAGCAGCATCAAACGACTCCAACTGGTCCAAAATGCAGCCGCTCGACTCATTACCCACACCAAATCCTGGCACCACATCACCCCAGTTCTCAAAGAACTTCACTGGCTTCCCATTTCCCACCGGATCACCTACAAAATCCTGGTCCTCACCTACAAAGCCCTCAACAACCTGGCCCCCCCTTATCTCATTGACCTCCTCTCCCCCTACCAACCCTCACGGTCCCTCAGATCCACATCAGCTGGTCTCCTCTCCACTCCGAAATCAAACCTCTGCACTTTTGGAGGCAGAGCCTTCTCCAGGGCAGCTCCCAGGCTCTGGAATTCCCTCCCACAACCGGTCCGAAATTCTGAGTCCCTCACCATCTTCCAGTCCCGCCTCAAGACCCATCTCTTCACCTCTGCATACCCTTAGTCCCATGTTCCCCCCCCCCTCTGTCTTACTGCTCTATTTTGTTTTGTTTATTCCTGACTCTCAATTGTAAAGCGACTTTGAGTCCTGAAAAGCGCTATATAAATAAAATCTATTATTATTATTATTATTATATCCCCTGACTCCGCTATCTTTAAGAGCTCTTTCTAGCTCGCTCCTGAAAGTATCCAGGGAACCGGCCACCATCTCCTTCTGAGGCAGAGAATTCCACAGACTCACAACTCTCTGTGTGAAAAAGTGTTTCCACGTCTCCGTTCTAAATGACTTACCCCTTATTCTTAAACTGTGGCCCCTGGTTCTGGACTCCCCCAACATCGGGAACATGTTTCCTGCCTCTAGTGTGTCCAAACCGTTAATAATCTTATATGTTTCAATAAGATCTCCTCTCATCCTTCTAAACTCCAGAGTATACAACCTAGCTGCTCCATTCTCTCAGCATATGACTGTCCCGCCATCCCGGGAATTAACCTTGTAAACCTACGCTGCACTCCCTCAATAGCAAGAATGGAGTTCCTCAAATTATGGGACCAAAACTGTACACAGTTCTCCAGGTGTGGTCTCACTAGGGCCCTATACAATTGCAGAAGGACCTCTTTGCTCCTATACTCAACTCCTCTTGTTGTGAAGGCAAACATGCCATTTGCTTTCTTCACTGCCTGCTGTATGTGCATGCTTACTTTCATTGACTGATGAACAAGGACCCCCGGATCCCGTTGTACTTTCCCTTTTCCCAACTTGACACCATTTAGATAATAATCTGCCTTCCTGTTTTTGCTACCAAAGTGGATAACCTCACATTTATTCACATTAAAATGCATCTGCCATGCATCTGCCCACTCCCCCAACCTGTCCAAGTCACCCTGCATTCTCATACCATCCTCCTTACAATTCACACTGCCACCCAGCTTTGTGTCATCTGCAAATTTGCTAATGTTACTTTGAATCCCTTCATCTAAATCATTGATGTATATTGTAAATAGCTGCGCAGAGCCTTGCAGTACCCCACTAGCCACTGCCTGCCATTCTGAAAGCGACCCGCTAATCCCTACTCTTTGTTACCTGTCTGCCAACCAATTTTCTAGCCATGTCAGCACTCTAGACCCAATACCATGTGCCCTAATTTTGCCCACTAATCTCCTATCAAATTTTACCCTATCTAATGGTTTCTGAAAGTCCAGGTACACTACATCCACTGGCTCTTCCTTGTCCATTTTCCCAGTTAAATCCTCAAAAATTTCCTGAAGATTAGTCAAGCATGATTTCCCCTTCGTAAATCCATGCTAACTTGGCCTGATCCTGTTACTGCTATCCAAATATGCTGCTATTTCATCTTTTATAATTGACTCCAGCATCTTCTCCACCATCAATGTCAGGTTAACTGGTCTATAATTCCCTGTTTTCTCTCTCCCGCCTTTCTTATAAATTGGGGTAACATTAGCTACACTCTAATCCACAGGAACTGATCCTGAATCTATAGAACATTGAAAAATTACCACCAATGCATCCACAATTCCACAACACCTCAGACACTGTCCGTCATCTCCGCTCATTCCACTCTCTAGGCCCTCACCCCCTCATCTTCACCATGGACGTCCAGTCATTGTACACCTCCATCCCCCACCAGGATGGTCTCGAAGCCCTCCGTTTTTTCCTCGACCGTAGAAGCAATCTATACCCGGCCACTGACACCCTCCTCCGCCTTGAAAGATTATTACTAATGCATCCACTATTTCTGGAGCTACTTCCTTAAATACTCTGGGATGCAGCCTATCTGGCCCTGGGGATTTATCGGGCTTTAATCCATTCAATTTACCCAACACCACTTCCCGACTAACCTGGATTTCACTCAATTCCTCCAACTCCTTTGACCCGTGGTCCCCTGCTATTTCCGGCAGATTATTTATGTCTTCCTTAGTGAAGACGGAACCAAATTAGTTATTCAATTGGTCCGCCATATCCTTGTTCCCCATGATCAACTCACCTGTTTCTGACTGCAAGGGACCTACATTTGTTTTAACTAATCTCTTTCTTTTCACATATCTATAAAAACTTTTGCAGTCAGTTTTTATTTTCCCTGCCAGTTTTCTTTCATAATCTATTTTTCCTTTCCTAATTAAGCCCTTTGTCTTCCTCTGCTGGTCTCTGAATGTACCCTGGGATGCAGACCATCAGGCCCTGGGGATTGATCAGCCTTCAGTCCCATCAGTCTACCCAACACCATTTCCAGCCTAATGTGGATTTCCTTCAGTGCCTCCGTCACCCCAGATCCTCTGGCCACTAGTACATCAGGAAGATAGTTTGTGTCCTCGGTGAAGACGGATCCAAAATACTTGACATTTCTCCTCTGAGGGTTGAGAATCTTTTGAATTCTTTACCCTCCAGAGCTGTGGGTGGACAACCATTCAGTATATTCAAGGGTTAGCCAGCTAGACTTTTACTCTGCAGGAAAATTGAGGGTTATGGGGATTAGGTAAATGTTTAGATCAAAGATCTAATCAGCCATGATCACTTGATAGAACGAATAAGGCTCAAGGGCTGATTTTATGTAATAAAAGTTTCCAATTATCCAATTCTACAACTTGCAATTCCAATGACATGTAACAATATGTCTTGAAGGTGTACATTAAAAGGAACAAGTCAGTGCTTCATTGCCCAATGGTTCATTTATCTTAAACAATTAAAATAAATTTACTTATATCTGAAAATCACTGAAATCATCAAATCATTTCCAGCAGAGAATAAAAAAGGGTAAACTTTTACAAACTATATATTTCACCATGAAATTCACTTTATAATGCTGATCACACCTCTGGTCATCTTGCTGAATAACTCTAAACTACAAATCAGCTTGCTATTTTGTGAATCAAATATGTCCGGGAGGCAAACATACAGAATCATTACTCTTGTATCATGTCTCAGTGCTTCTGTTTCTTATGGCATCAAGCATCTAATTGGCCAGTTAGATGAGTGGATGATGTTGCTTTGTGTGTAATGTGTCTGTAGACAAATGAATCTGAATCTGCAGAGGAACTGCACAGCTGCCTGATGAAGTGGCGAGAAATGGTTTATAAGCCAACACCAAGCCATGACAACGATGAGAGGACTGTCATGGAATTAAGAATGAGGCAACTTGAGGAAGAAAGAGAAGGTAAATTGTGGTACTCTCTGGTTCTCACTTGGAACAAATCATGCAGTTTACTTGGTTTTAATTTAAAATATTTAAGAAGTGAATGACTTGATTAGTGATCTTGATGACTTGAAAGTCGAGTGCACCTCTATTTAGGGATCTGTTTGTTGTCCATATTTCAGTCGAGACAAAGGCTACTGTCGACTTTTTAAAAGCTGGAATTCTAACGTTTTTACTTTCAGCATCAAAATCCATGCTGACAATAATTTTGTCCAGCTTTATTTACATTGGTAATTACAAAGGTAGAACACTTACCTTTTTGTCCAAATGGTCACTACACAGGCTTCACTCAGTTTATTCATGGATTTGCAGGTTCTCCTGAAGAAATACTGAAATAATATCAATACGTAAATCAGTATTGGTATTAGTTGTCTCTGGAATACCAGTGATGTAAATTTAGCTTTGTTACTGCAAGCTTTTAAAATTTAAAGCCAGCCAGCCAGCTGCAAGGTGTTTTAGCCCAGTCAGAAACTAGCACCTTAACTTGGGGAAGCCACAAGGTAGTGATGGTCACTAGGGTCCAATCAGTCTATATTGTGTCTGTGTCCATGCTGTCTTTCTGAATGACGTGTCATCTGGTGGCACAAAACTGATTGAGGATAACTGGTTCTTTCCTGGCGGCTCTGATCCAGATTTGATCTCAGAACTGCAGGAGCTGGAGGAGGAACTGGGGGAACTTCAGAGACGAGGAGAGGATCAAGGATGGACAAAGCAGACCACAGCTGGCCAAAAGCTTAGGGTATGTGCTCAGTCTGACACTTTCAGTTTAATCTTTGATTTTAAATATCTGTGGAAATTTAATGCTTGAGTTCACTCGACATTTTACGCTGCTATTAATTTTAAGCCTTGCCAAGGTTGAATAAAATAGTTTTCTGTTTGGATGGGGGGGGGGGGGGGGGAAGCACAGTGCCACAGTGGTAGAGTTGCTGCCTTACAGCACCAGACACCCGGGTTCGATCCTGACTACTGGTGCTGTCTGTACCGAGTTTGTACGTTCTCCCCGTGACCACGTGGGTTTTCTCCGAGTGCTACTGTTTCCTCCAACACTCCAAAGGCGTACAGGTTTGCAGGTTAATTGGCTTGGGTAAAAATTGTAAATTGTCCCTAGTGTGCAGGATAGTGTCCAGGGTGATCGCTGGTCGACCTGGACTCATTCGGCCGAAGGGCCTGTTTCCCTGCTGCATCTCGAAAATCTAAAGCCTTCAGTAGTTTTGAGAAGGTAAATATATACTGAGATTTGCTAAACTGAAAAAGCCTTCAACTCAATTTTCATGCCATTATAAGATGGACTGAGATGGATGGCCTCATACAAGGAGAAAGCATTATATCAGGCACATGTTCAATTTCTAATATTAAAAGTAAAATGACATCAATAGAGACAGAAGTATACTTTTGGAAATCACTGACAAATTTGGAAAGTACAGCAATATTTGTCATTTTACTGAATTTATAACAACCTGATCAATTTTAACTCCCATTTTTCATGTTTGGTGTTAATAGTCATTGGGTTCCATCCAGTGTGCACAGTATCTCTGTCTCTGTTACTGCCGATAATTTACGGATCTGTATTTTTCAAGGGAAGTATTTAAAATACATCAAAGCAAATGAGTAGAGCGTTCGTGAATTCATTTTAGCTTGATACCAAGTAACTACATTTGGGAAATTTAAAGGGTTGATAATACAGCACCTTTGTTGTTCTGTGGTACAACTGTATTGTGAATTCATGTGCAAGGAAGTAAACGTTTCTATTATTATTTAGGATACTATTATTTATGAGGGAATAAAACTTTTAAGTCACAAACAGAAGAACATTCTCATGTTTTATACCTTTTGGCCAAAGTACAGCAAGTGAAGATGTAAACAACTGAGCAATAGTTGAGCTGTTTGACTTCTCCAATACTTCCGATGTCAACAAATACTCCTTTGATGGTTGATCTGCCTCCAGTGTACCGATGACCACATTGGCAACATATCTATCGACAGCATTGGTTGTCATTTGGGTAGTCTACACCCCAGCGGTATCAACATTCTCTAATTTTATATAGCCCTTGTTTTCTCCCTCCTCCCCATCCCCCTCCTCAGTTCTCCTTCTAGTCCTACTGTCTCCGCCTCTTCCTTTCTTTTTACCGCCCCCCCCTCACATCAGTCTGAAGAAGGGTCTCGACCCGAAACGTCGCCTATAGATGCTTTCCTCCGTAGATGCTGCCTCACCCGCTGAGTTTCTCCAGCATTTTTTGTCTACTTTGATTTTTCCAGCATCTGCAGTTCTTTCTTAAATAGATCTTGGAGAAGGCTGAACCAGCGGGCAGCGGCACGAACAAATGAATGACCAACTGTGGAGCCCCCGGTTTCGCCCCGGTGGTGGAAGTTTTCTTGTAAGTTATACTATGTTAACACGTTAATAATAAAATTAATATAAACGTGTTAACATAGAAAAGGTCTGCTGAAGGTCATGACTTGCAGGGCCAACTTGAACAGAAAACTGATAGAGTTGTGTTGTTGCAGAAACAAATGCACTGAATATTGATAAAGAAAGTCTTCAGAATGAGAATAAAGAACTTCACACATCTTTGTGGACTGCTGAGCGCAGTCAACTGCAGGGGAAGGTGAATGAGAATGAACTCGCAACACATCTTGTGCGGGATCAGGCACAGGCATTCAACACTGAAAATTGTAGGCTTAAAGCAGAACTTGAAGAGATGAAGTCTGCATTTCAAAGTAAAGTTGGTGAATTTAAAGTTGGTGATGTCATTGAATCAGCAAGCAAATTTACTGCAACAGCTCCAAGCCAAAACTTGAGCAGTTGGGCCAATATATGCAGATGATTTCAGGGTTGCAACATCAGGAGCAAGTTCTGGTGTGTGCAGGTGGTCAGCTTAAGCAGACTCTGCAAGAAAAAGATAAATCCCTGCAACAGCAGGGAGATGAGCTTGGACATCTCCAGAGGAAAGCTGCAGAACACCAAGCCCTGGAAATGCAATCCATGCAAAACATGGAAACCATGACCATACTTCAAAGTCAAATCCAAGACGACCTTGAAAACTCACAAACTGAAGCACACCATCGAGGAGAGAAACTTTCTACTGGTCTGTAAAGTGGAAGATTGTGTCAAACTCAGGACGGTTCATTCTGAAATGGACGACACCGTTTCACAACTTAGAGCACAATTGGCAGCTGCCAGTTCTGAAGCTGAGAGGTTGAAATGTGTTATTAAGGAAAAGGAATTGTCTTTCTCAAATAAAGGGGCACACAGCAGCTTGCAAAGAGGAGGAGAGGCAGAGGCTTCTCTCCGAAGCTGATCGTATATCCACAGAGATACATAACTTAAACGTTGCCTGTGAAAGTCTAAAGCATACACTGGACATCCTAACTCATGAGAAGCAACAATATTCTCAACAGTTGGATTCACTGAAAAACTCCCAGATGGCAGAGTTGTCAGTGGAAGACAAAGCACGATGAATTAAAGCACAAATATGAATCCCTTTTGCAATCCTACTAAAATATCAGCAATGAGATGGATAAGATGAGGCAAATAGTTGAGACGGCAAGAAAAGAGAAACAGGAGGTGATGTTCAAGCTCCGCGATATAGAAGCCAAACGACAAAACATGGAGAGGCAGCTTGAGGAAGCTGGTGCCGAAAATGAATAAAATAAAGGCCAAATGAGAAAGTTTACAAAATCCAAGCAGCAGCGAGTTCAGGCGCTTGAGGAAGAGATTGAAAGAATTAGCAGCGAGTTACAAACTTCTACCGCAAAGCAGAGTCATGCAAGCAAATTGTCTACCCAGTACAATCAGCTCCAGGAGGAAAGCAAATCACTGAAGCAAACTTATCATGATCTTAAAGCAGAATTTGACAAAACACAAAAGAGGGGGAGCTTCTGCTGAATGAATTTAATTCATCCATATCCATCATAGAGGAGTTGCAGAGTGAGGATGATTCTTATCATGCTGATTTTAATGAACCACTGTCATTAGAATCCCAATCCCTGGAGGACCAGCCTCTGCTGAAGGAAGGAAAGGTTCACACTACAGGGCAAGTAGGACCATTGTTGTCTCAGAAGCTTAGACAATTAGAGTGCGCTGCACTCCCAAGACACATGAAAAAAACAATATAATTTCACAGCTTGAACAAGAAATTAAAAGCTTGCCGGCAGGAGACTATGAATTTAAATGAAAAAGTCAACATTTTAGAGGATGACAAATCTCTTCTCCAGGAAGAACTTGATAATTTCCAGGAAATGTCAGAAAAGGTAAAAAATGAGAGAGAGTATTTGGAGGCAGAATTACTTTAAAATGTCGACAAGATAGATCAGTTAACTGAAGCACGGAAGGCACTTCATATGCAAAATAATTCACTTGTCAATGAATTGGACTGCTTCAGAGAAGAGAAACGTCATCTGATCAAAGAAAAAGAGGTACAGGAAATAAAACTGGTGATAGAATTTGAAGTGCGGCTTCGGTCTGCTCGGAGGGGTAATACCTCGTCCAAAGGTGAGACCAAGGAGCTTCGAGAACTGTTAAAAGAGAAGCACCTGGAAATAATTATTTGGCAGAAGGACTGCATCAAGTACCAGGAGCTCATTTTGGACTTAGAGTGATGTGTCAAAACATCGCAATCTACCTGTGATGAAATGAGCAAGAGACTAGTCTGACTACAAAAGCTTCCGAGTCTGAAAGGCGTCAAACTTGTTCAAAAAGAACTTGCATCTTATAAAGTCTTGCTCCAAGACACCAGAACTGAAACTAAAGGTTCTCGAATGCAGTGCTTAGGGTTCACAGAAGATCTTCGGAAGAACGAAGAGAAGACAAAAGCTCAATTTACTCAGAAGGAGAAGGAACTACTTGAGATTTTAGATCAACAGAATACAATTCATCAGAAAGAAATATTGAGATATCAGGATAAACTGGATTTGCTGGAACGGAACAGAGACAGAGTGGTTGCAGCAACCTTGGAAATTGAGAGCCATTTCCCAGCAGCCGAAGCTAATGTTGAGCAGTAAGGATGCAGAGTTCTCAAAGCTTGTCTCATCAAAAGACAGACATTTCTGACTATCTAGTGGAAATCCAGCAGCAACATGGAAAGCAAATAGATAACCACGAAAAGAATTTGAGGATTCTCCAACAAGATAACCAGAAAGGAGCCAGAGCCATGAAAGAGCTGGAGGTCCAACTTGTTAAGGTTAGGAAAGAAAAAGACAAAGCTGTTAGCCAGATGGGTGCCTTCTCAAAATCGATGGCCTCCTTGCAAGATGACCGAGACAACATCTTTTCAGAATACACGGAGCTGAAACAATGGCATCTCAACATGCATTGCCAGAAAGATAGCGTCATTCAAGAGAGTGCAGCTGAAAACAATGAACTGAAGCAAGAGATCGGAAGTTTTCTCAACCAGATAGATGACCTTAATTCTGACAACGCAGTTGGTTCAGTACAGGGTGGAGCTAAACCAGGTCCTGTCTTTGAAGCAAAAGCAACAACAGCAAATTAAGAATCTTGAGAATGAGAAATTCATCTTCAAAGAGCAATGGAAAGTTGCACAAGGACCCCTTAAACAAAATAATGAAAGCCTAAAGTCCTTGCAAGAAGAAAATCTGCGAATTTTGGAACAGCTTACAAAGCTCAAGGCTATTGGTTTCTAAAAAGTAGAGGATAAAAATGAAACAAATGAGAGGCAATTAATTCGAGAGCTTCACCAACAACTTAAAACTAAAACTCTGGAATGCGAAGAACTCAAAAAATAAAGCTAATATTAGAAGAGCTGACTTAAAAGAATTGAAAATATATGAACTGAATTTGAAAATCTGGCTCAAGTAAAGGCGGGAGTTAAAATGTCTGAAAGTGTTGATGGAATAGCGCAGGAGAAACCTGAAGAATAGTTGGTGGGATTGTCAGTGATGAAGCAAAGACTTTTGGATATTATTAATGAGAACAAGGAAGTTGCTTCTCGGGCAGAATCTTTTGAGAAAACGTTGTTGGCAGTACAGACGGAGAGAGACAGATGTCTGGAGGATATTCGGAAACTTAAAGTAAGGCAAAAATGATCTCAAGGTAGAAATTAATGTTTTTTAAGCACAAATCTTAGGACTTTTTAAAAGAGCACTTTCATTTACTAATGACATGCACGGAAACAAGCCCTTGCATCAATTAATAAATTGAGCAGGATACTAAATCTCAAGGTACTAAAGATGAAGCCATGATGTTGTAATCATGTTTTGCATTCATGTGTGTATAAAGATTGAGCACTATTTCCATTTTGCAGGAAAAGGAAAAGGAAGAACTGGAAACCTTTCAGCAATCAAAACAGCAGGAGCGCAGAGACCAAGATCCGTCCTCCTGCAAGAATGAATTGGCTGAGCTAAGGTTTGGTTCTACTTGGACTGGGATATCAGTTGCATTTCTATTGTGCCATACGATCAAATGGGAATATCCCTTGATGCTTTGGCCAGCTAACTACGTTTGAAGTGTTGATGATGGTAGCAAACACGGTAGTCAATTTTCGTAGGGTGGTGTCGTAGAGCCACAAATGATTCAACTCCTCGCCGAAGGAGAATCCGTCTGGTTAAAGGAGGAGGACATTCAGTTTCGAATGGCTGGACAGCTTCCTTTAGTTTGTTTTAGATTAGTTTAGTTTAGAGAGAATTGAAATCCAACCTGACTATCAACACGCATTTGGGATTGTTTCAGTTCAATACTCCCATTTGGCATATCATCAGACCCAGGGATTTTTCAAGGGTTTATGACACAAATTCGAGAGGGAATTGAAGGTGTGGTGTGTTACTTGGATGGCATCCTCATCTCAGCCCCTGGCAGGCAGACACATGATGAAAGGTTGAAAGTGATACTCAAATGCCTTGAGATACACAGTGTAAGAGTGAAGGCACAAAAGTGTGAGTTCTTTCAGAACTCGGTAGAGGACTTGGGTCATAAGATAGACAAGGATGGTCTATACCCCACCAAGGGTAAAGTTGATGCGATCAAGAATGCGCCCACTCCCAGAAACATATCTGAGATACAATCCTTTTTAGGATAAGTGCATTATTGTGGGAAGTTCGTGCCAAGTCTGTCCACCTGTTTACATCCCTTTAACAAGCTCTTGAGAACAGATGTACCATGGAAGTGGACACGTGAATGTGACCAAGCTTTCAAGTGATGTAAAGCTCAGTTGGCAGAGAGTACAATACTTGTTCATTACGATGTAAATAATCCAATGAAGTTAGCATGTGATGCTTCACCATACGGTGTTGGTGCTGTGATCTCTCGTGCTAGAAAATGGAGAGGAGAGGCCTCTAGCATTTGCGTCTAGAACACTCGCAGTGAGAGAAATTATGCGCAAATAGAGCGAGAGGATCTTGCATTAATTTTTGGAGTTAGGAAGGTTTCACAAATACTTGTATGGTAGAAGGTTTGTAATCGAGACAGATCACCAGCCATTGACATTGATCCTAAATCCAAAAGCACACATACCAACTCTGGCAGCAGCCAGAATGCAAAGATGGGCATTGATATTGTCTGCATACCAGTATCAGCAATGCTGACGCCATATCTAGATTACCTTTGGAATTGGAGGTTACCCCAAACAGAGAGAACGTGTTTTATTTCTTTCATGTAGATGAGTTACCTATCACTTCAGGGGACATTCGGAAGGCTACTCGCACTGACAGACTTTTGTCAAGAGTGCAGGAATATGTTACAAATGGATGGCCAAACAAATTGCCGAATTCAGAGGCAGAACTGAAACCATTTTTTGTACGTAGGAATGAACTCTCAGTAGACCAAGGGTGTGTCATGTGGGGAGCAAGAGTTGTAATCCCTGAAAGATACGGAGTAAAATTGCTAGGAGATCTTCATGATCAGCATTTGGCAATGTGTCTAACAAAGAGTCTAGCTAGAAGCTATCTCTGGTGGCCTGGTGCAGAGTTAGATGGACAAGAATTGTTCATTGTGATTGATAGTCACTCCAAGTGGGCTGAGGTGTTTCCAATGAACAAAACGAAAACCAGCAAAACGATAGACATTTTGCGAGGATTGTTTGCGTCCTATGGATTTCCAGAGGAAATTGTGTCTGATAACGGACGTCAATTCTGTTCACAAGAGTTTACACAATTCATGAAATGGAATGGTGTAAAACACACTAGAGTCACTCCATACCATTCCGCTTCAAATGGAGCAGTAGAACGCACAGTTCAAATTTTCAAGCGTGCATTAGTCAAACAACTGCTGGATCCAAATCCAAAGAAAAGACAGTTGTCTCTGTTTCACAAACTGGCTAACTTGAGATGATGAACTAAGGAGAGGTTCTGCAGAGGAAGCATTGCTTGTGGTTGAATTGAGTCACTGAGTTGAATGTAGGTGCTTGTTTGATAACATGGTAATAAAATGGCACATCCATTCCGCCCATCACTTTTGGCAACCTTGGAAAAAAAAGATGTCATTAGTCTTTGGACGCACTAATGACATCTTATTCGTCCAAGGTTGTTAAAAGACACATGTTAGTTACTGTAGGCTTTAGACTTTAGAGATACAGCGTGGAAACAGGCCCTTCGTCCTACTGAGTCTGCGCCGACCAGCAATCATCCCGTACACTAGCGCAATCCTACACACTAGGGACAAATTACAATTTTAACCAAGCCCAATAGCCTACAAACCCTCACGTCTTGTGGATGTGGGAGGAAACCAGAATACCTGGAGGAAACCTACGCAGCCACAGGGAGAACATGCAAACTCCACACAAACAGCACCTACAGGCAGGATTGAACCTGGGTCTCTGGCGCTGTAAGGCAGCAATTCTGCCCCCACTGTTACTTGCTAGAATCTGAAGAACCATGTGTACACAATGTGGATGGAATTAGAGAATTCTGCTTGTAGTAGCACTGAACGATTTAGCCACTTAATGCTCCCCCCTTTCCTCTTTGACATGCGCCTTTGAATTGTTTTAAAAATATATATTATTATTGAGTCTTTTTTACCACTTTTTAAGGGAATATAACCTAGGTCATAATTTACTGAATAAAAAATAATTTCTCCTCTTCCCCTGGCATTTTTGCTAGTTTCTATACCCTTGTTTCCTCCAATTCAAGAAAAGGTCTTTCCTGTTCTGCTCCATCAAACTGCTTGTCGAGAAATCCACTGACTGCAGAAAGCAGCTGCTTCAGTCCTTGGAGAAGATTTCTTGAAAGCCGTGTGTTCTTCCCAGCCGTTGGTATGTGTGACATTTCATTGAGGAGGTGGGGTTACTGATAGACTCCTTACCGACATCCACTACAAACCTACCGACTCCCATGGCTATCTGGACTACACTTCTTCCCACCCTGCTTCCTGTAAGGACTCCATCCCCCACTCCCAATTCCTCCGTCTACGCCGCATCTGCTCCCAGGATGAGGCGTTCCACACCAGGGCATCTGAAATGTCCTCATTCTTCAGGGAACGGGGGTTCCCCTCCTCCACCATAGATGAGGCTCGCACCAGGGTCTCTGCCATACCCCGCAACACTGCTCTCTCTCCCCATCCCCCCACTCACAACAAAGGCAGAGTCCCCCTAGTCCTCACCTTTCACCCCACCAGCCGTCACATACAACAAGTGATCCTCCGTCAGTTTCGCCACCTCCAACGTGACCCCACCACTCGCCACATCTTCCCATCTCCCCCTATGTCTGCCTTCCGCAAAGACCGCTCCCTCCGTAACTCCCTTGTCAATTCTTCCCTTCCCTCCCATACCACCCCCTCCCCTGGTACTTTCCCTTGCAACCGCAAGAGATGCAACACTTGTCCCTTCACTTCCCCCCTCCACTCCATTCCAGGACCCAAGCAGTCGTTCCAGGTGCGACAGAGGTTCACCTGCATCTCCTCCAACCTCATCTATTGCATTCGCTGCTCTAGATGCCAGCTGATCTACATCGGTGAGACCAAGCGGAGGCTTGGCGATCGTTTCGCCGAACACCTCCGGTCGGTCCGCAATAACCAACCTGAACTCCCGGTGGCTCAGCACTTCAACTCCCCCTCCCATTCCGTATCTGACCTCTCTGTCCTGGGTCTCCTCCATGGCCACAGCGAGCAACACCGTAAATTGGAGGAAATGCACCTCATATTCCGCTTGGGCAGTCTACACCCTGGTGGCCTGAACGTTGAATTCTCCCAATTCTGCTAGCCCTGGCTGTCCCCTCCCCTTCATCAGCCATCTGGTTGTCTCCTCCCCTCCCCCAACCCTCGGGCTCCTCCTCCTCCTTTTCCTTTTTTCCTTTCTTCTCCCCACCCCCTATCAGTCTGAAGAAGGGTTTCGGCCCGAAACGTTACCTATTTCCTTCGCTCCATAGATGCTGCTGCACCCGCTGAGTTTCTCCAGCATTTTTGTGTACCAAGGAATCCACATTGCTTGTTTGCTCATAGAATAGTGCATTCATTTGGACCATAGTATTGAAGCCGCTACCACCCATATGTACATTATAATGCAAATCTTTGTAACATGATCAATAAATACAAATCTTCACATCTGTACCTTGGTATTTTACCAATTAGTTTAATCCTGAAAGAACTAATTAGTTGAGGTTCATAAGTGATAGGATAAGAATTAGGCCGTTGGCCCATCAAGTCAACTCCTTGATTCAATCATGGCTGATCTATCTCTCCTTCCTATCCCCATTCTCCTGCCTTCTCCCCATAACCTCTGACATCTGTATTAGGTTGATGTTCGTTAGCTATTGACCTCTGTTTCTGTTTTGCAGGTGAAGAGTCGAGTGAATTTCTTCAAGAGCTTCTTTACTGCTCGAAAATGAAGACTTCCCGGACCAGGTCACGCTACTTGGTCCTGGCGTACTTTGCGACACCACATTTGCTTGTTTTCATGTGCCTGGAGAGCCGTTTGTAGATGCACTACAGATGGGAGTGACACCTATGTGTATATCAAAGCTGTTAATGAGTTGAACACTGATCACAGGTGTATAAATGAATACTGTATTGTTAATGTATGAACACAGCCCCCAGCGATGCATGTTGGCGTTGAACCAGCCGACCCCTGTACGGAGCCGGTTCAGGGCGACCCACTCTTTGCGGGGCAGGTCCGAGCCGGGTGGGGCTGTGGTATTCGGTGCAACAGTGAATTGAGGAGGTCGCGAAGTCTGTTCCCAGCTGGTTCTCCAAGCTTCTAGTGTGTTGAAACCGGAGCCACAGAGGGTCGCTGCGTGATGGGGGAAGGGGCGACGAGATGACGCGTTGAGGTCCCAGTTGCTGTGAGTTCTGAGCGAGGTGGTGCAAAGGATGCTTGGTGTCTGATAGGGCCTTGCACACCAGCCTGTGGGTGAAGTACTCTCTGAAGCTTCGCGGGTACGATACCTGCGAGCAACAGCAGATGATCAGTCGGAGTAGGACGTAGGCAGCCGGTGATGATCCGGATGGTGTCGTTGAGGATGGCGTCTAGCTTGCTAGTATGAGCGCTGCTGCACCATGCTGGGGCTGTGTACTCAGTAGCGCTGTACACGAGTGGAAGAGCACTGGTTCTGAGTGTAGATGTCCTGGCGCCCCATGATGATCCAGCCAAGTAATGCAGGAGGTTGTTCTGCGCCGAGACTTTAGCTTCAAGTAATTGCTTGTAGGTCAGCTGCCGATCTAGTTTCACCCCAAGGTATGTAGGAAATGGGTTATAGGGTAGGGGTGACACATTGAGGGTGACGGTTAGCTGGCGTTGAGCTTCCTTGTTGTTCAGGTGAAAGGCCGTTGTGGTCTTTGCCACACTAAGTTTTAGTCTCCAGGTCTTAAGGCAGCCCGCGAAAAGTTCCATATCCACTGACAGCACATCCTCCACGTTTGACCAACTCCTGTCTGAATGCAGTAGGGCCAGGTCATCTCCGTGTACATACTGGCACAAGGTCGTGCGTGGCAGATCGCTGATAAAGAGATTGAAGAGCATGGGAGCCAGTACCGAGCCTTGAGGGACTCCGTTTCTTAGGCGCTGCAGTCGGCTAGATTGTCCGTCGCTGGTCTTGAGTAAAAAACTGCAGTTGGCCAGGATGTTAGCAAGGAACCGCACTAAATGGCGGTCAGGAATGGTGTGGAGGAGCTTCAAGATCAGGCCCTGGTGCCACAGTGTATCGTAGGCAGCGGTGAGGTCCACCAGTGTGACGCCCGACTTGCCAACCTTTTCTAAACAGTCTTCGATGTCATTGGTCAGCTTGACTATTTGGTGGGTAGTGCAGCGTCCCGTACAAAACCTTGTACAGGACACAGAGGAGTGAGATGGGCCGATAGTTCCTTGGGTCGTTCACACGCTTGTTTGGTTTTGGTAACCAAATGACGGTGGCTTTCCACCAGATCTTCGGAATTAACTGACCAATGAGACAAGAGGAGTAGAACTCACGGAGCCAGACCTGGCATTTAGGACTGCAGTGTTTCAGGAATTCTGGGGATGTTATCAGGACCCTGGGCTTTTCCGCATTTCAATTGAGTGATGACAGGAGAGCGTTCTGCAGAGGAAAAGGGTGCTGACAGGAGCCCATCAGCACCTGGAGCTTTCCAAAGATTAGTGGTTTACTGTTTGACAGAACAAGTATGATTCTTGTCCGCGTCTTTGAAGTGGCCGTTGGCCAGGAGCTGGTGGGCGATGGAGTTGGCCATGACAGGGCAATGCTTTGGGCGGGTACTTCGACCGGTGAGGCGATTGAAGGTCTTCCAAGCCACCCTACTGGAGTGTGTGGTCGATTCCTTGGACTGTCTCTTCCCACCGCTCTCTGCCCGTCTTGGTCGAGTCAGGTTGTCAGTTCCGTAGCCTTGGAGGCAGCCCCTTCGCCAGGTTCAGTGTCCAGGAATGCGTCGTAGCATGCATCACACTTTTCGTCCCATGTGGGGATGTACCGGCAATGATAGCCGCGAGGAATGGAACTCTTCGCTGCCCTGATGAGGAGTTTGCAGAAGGCGGAGTAGGCTTTGTCCTGATTGGTTGGGGCCAGCTCGATGGGGTTGTTCGGGATAATCAGAGATGGGCGATGTTGTGATTTTGAGAAGTGATCCAGGATGATACGGTGTGAGGTTGGTCCATTCAGGTTTGCAAAAGCCAAGTCAGGGTTGGTAGTGGTGTTCCACCTGCCAGTGGAAGCTGTCCGGTTGTTTTGGGTCGTACAGGAGTTGAACGGCAGTAGCTGAGACCCAGTTAGTTGAGTCATCTGAGTTAGTTGAACGGTAGCCCCAGGTGGTGCTGTGGCAGTTAAAGTCTCCGGCGTAGATGCAGTGCGAACCAAAGGCGGGGACGGAGTCTTTGTGGAGCCTGGTAGAAGGTGGCTTTTGTCAGTCTCTTGGAGCAGGATTGGAATGACTTTGTGGGTTTGTAGCAGATGTTCAATGATGGTGGTCTTGGCCTTGGTGAGGTTTTCCGCATTCAGCTGCAACAGGGTTCACCACGGGGAGGTCGACAACATGAGCCCTATGTATTATATAAAACAGTTATGTAAAAGTTCTAAATGCAAAATTAGGTATATTTTTGAGGTGTTAAGCAATGTTATTTAACTCTGCTCCTTGGGAGTTAGGATGTCAGAGAGAGATTATATTGAGAGATTATATTTTTGTTCGGAAATGCATTTGTACATTTAAAGTAGAGCTGCAGATTTGAGGAAAACACTGAATACATTATAATATAATTTATCTATTATTCACACCTTAGTTATGTTGCCATTAGGGTACAATTTAGAACTGCACTTTTGGAAATTATTTTGTTTGACAACGTTTTTATTAAAATTTACAATTTGTTTTTACTGTTTTATCACCTGTATTTATATTTGAGTGAAAATCGTGACCAAGAGATGGCCTGAAATTGTGTTACTTGTTTACTGCCATAATGTCACTGCCAATATGTCTCTACCATAGTGGCTACCAAGGGTATTTAGCTGCACCTTGACCCGCTGCACTTCTATGGGAGCACAAGTATGCTGGCCACCAGCATTAAGGATGTCGCACCCCAGCCACTCCACCCCTCTCCCATCAGGCAAGAGGTATTGAAGTTTGTAAACACACACCTCCAGATTGAGAGACAGTTTCTTCCCACCTGTTATCAAGCAACTAAACCATCCTACCAACAATTAGAGAGCAGCCCTGAGATACCATCTGTAAAGGATTCATAACGAGGCGTCGTTACTTTACTATCTTTATTCATACTGGAGCATTACACATAGCACTAGCTGTACGTGGTCTGTCACAGGAACTAGAGAGCGATCTGTGGGTGGGGAGGTTGTAGATATACTTGTGATATGGGGAGTGGTTAGTAGGTATGAGGTCACTATGTTAAAGGCACATGCATATCTCATCTACATCTTTCCTCTTCGAAACAACAGGCAAATACAATGGTGACATGGCGACCACGGCTCATGCGCTAGGATAGTTAAACAAAATCGCCATAGCGGTCAGGCGGTTTGACAAGACGTCCCGCCCGGGTTCGCGTCTCGCCATCCACCCTTCCTGCAGGAGGAAGAGGCACCGGCGGGGAAAGACGAACCTGAAAGGGAGAAACGGGAGGAGACGGAAGAGACCGCGGCACCGAACCCGGAGGGGATGCGAGGTCGGGACCGGGAAGAGCGCGGGCAGGCGAGCGAGGACTAGTCGGAGTGGGATGGAACGGAAGGGGCGGAGGAGGAGCAGAACGTTGCATGTCAGGACGGACGGGCAGAGCAATGCCCTGACGCGAAAGAGGCAGTGGGGGAGCAAAGGGATCCGCGGCAGGAGGACGCGGCTCGTTGACGAGCCGAAGGTGCTGGCGGGACCGTCGGTAAATGGCTCCAGCGTGGTCGACGAAATAGGACCTGGGCGACCCCGCAGAGCCGACGACAGTAGCGAGCTTGGAGTGACCGGGAGCGGTCTGCATACGGACAACCTGACCGGGGAAGAGGCGCGGCAGCGGGTGGCAGGACCTGTCATGGGAACGCTGCTGGACGTCGTGCCTGAAGGCAATGCGTTTCTGAACCGCCGCAGGTGGGAGGATGGAGGGTATGAGGGAGCGCTGGGCCACAGGGAGCGGGAGTCTGGTAGCGCGAGACATGAGCCGCTGAGCAGGTGAACCCATGGCAGAGTCGCGGGAAATGTTCCGAAGGTTGAGGAGGGCCAGATGGAAGTCGGAGTTAATGCCACCACACTGTTCCAACAGGTGCTTAGCACTGCGGACTGCGCGCTCGGCCAAACCGTTGCTTTGTGGGTACTCCGGGCTGCTGGTGAAATGGCGGAAGTTCCATCTGGAAGCGAACGCTTTAAACTCGGAGCTCGTGAACTGGCTGCCATTGTCCGACTGCAGGCTTGCCGGGGGGCCAAAAGTGCCAAAATGAGGGTACAACCTGTCGATGACGGCCGAAGAGGTCATGGAATGCAGCCGGTCGACCACAAACCAGCTGGAGTAGGAGTCAACGAGAACCAGGAAATGTTTGCCCCGCCACTCGAAAATGTCAGTGGCAAGCGCCATCCAGGGCAGTTCGGGCGCGGGCTGCTGTAGAAGCGGCTGACGCTGCTGATGGGGGGCGAGGCTGTTGCAGGTGGAACACGAGGAGACCCTCTCCCGGATGTATTTGGCCATATCCGGCCAATAGAACTGGCTCCTGGCGAGAGACACGGTGGCTTCGGCCCCAGGGTGACCGCGGTGTGCGACTTGAAAATATTGGTCGTGCAGCGCCGCGGGCACGACCACTTTGTGACCCTTCACCACCACGCCGTCGTGCAGTACGAGCTCGTCCCGAATCAGGAAGTAGGGCACGGCCCCAGCCGGCAGTGCCGAACGACGGTCAGGCCAGCCCTGCCGGATGACGGCAGACAGCTGTTGCAGGGCAGGGTCATTGGTAATGTGTTCAACCAGGGACTTCATCTGCTGCGAGGGGACGATGTTCAATCGTAGCACCAATAACTCAGACATTTCATATTGGTGGCGAGTGGTGGACGTCAGCGGGGCGCGAGACAACGTGTCGGCCACGAACATGTCCTTGCCCTTACGATAAACCACCGTGAACGTGAAGCGCTGGAGCTGCAGCATCATGCGCTGCAGGCGTGATGAGGCCACATGGATCGATTTGTTGAGGATGGTGACAAGTGGCTGATGGTCAGTTTCAACGGTGAAAGTGTTGCCCACGATGTAGTCCCGGAATTTGGAGCAGGCAAACACCACGGCCAGTAGCTCCTTCTCAATCTGCGCGTAGTGCTGTTCGGTGGCGGTCATGGTGCGGGACGCGAAGGAGACAGGCAGCTGCAGGCCGTCATGGACCTGGAGGCAGGCGGCACCGAGTCCGAACTGAGAGGCGTCGCAGGTGAGGACAATGGGACGCTGCAGGTCAAAGAACTTGAGCGTGGGGGTGCTGATCAGCTTAGACTTAAGAATGTCAAATGCCTTCTGATGGTTGGGTAACCAAAGCCAGGACGTGTCCTTTTTGATCAGATCCCTCAGGGGAGCGCTGAGCTCGCTGAGGTCGGGGATGAACTTCCCCAGGTAGTTTATCAAGCCGAGGAAGCGTTGCAGGCCTGCCACATTGGTAGGAGGGGGCATCCCTGAGATGGCAGCCGTTTTCTGCGGGTCTGGCTTTAGCCCCTCAGCGGTGAATACATGTCCAACATAGGTGACCTCCGAGATGCGGAATCGGCACTTCTTGGGGTTCAGTTTCAAGTTGATTTGCCGGGCCCGGTCCAGGACCAGGCGGAGGTTGACATCGTGTTCGGCAACGTCCTTACCGTAAACGAGGATGTCGTCAACAATTATGGCGCAAGGCAGATCTAAAAACAACTGCTCCATGGTCCGCTGAAATACCTCGCTGGCAGAGTTGATCCCGAATGGCATTCGGAGGAACCGAAACCTTCCGTAGGGGGTGGCGAAAGTTGTCAAAATGGACGACCGCTCGTCCAGTGGTATCTGCCAGAAGGAGCTTTTGGCATCGAGGACAGAAAAAACCGTTGCTGGACCAACCTGTGCAGCGACGTCTTCCACCGTTCTCATAGGGTAGTGAGGGCGTCGAATGGCCAGGTTGAGGTCTTTGGGGTTGATGCAGATGCGTATCTCGCTCATGTCCTTTTTAGCAGCAACAACCATGGAAGAGACCCAGCTGGTGGGCTCGACGACCGCCTTTAGGATGCCCATTTGTACCATACTGTGTAGGGTCGCCTCCACTCTGTCCCTCATGGCGAAGGAGACACGGTGAGGAGCATGGACCACAGGAACGATCTTATGGTCCACTACAATCTTGTAGCTGCAGGGTAGTTTGCCTAGCTTATCATCAAAGCGGTCGGGATAATCGGCCAGCGGGTCCATAAGAGTCTGCACCTGGTGGATGTCCCGGTGGAAGTACACCAGTCCCATTTCCTGGCATGCCTGGATCCCCAGCAGGGGAATGCATTTTCGATTGAGGAGATAGAAGGTGAGGGGCCGAGTGGTCTCTAGTATCTTACAGTGTAGCGTGGCCTTGCCCACAGGAGTAAGAATCTCCCCACCGTAGGCATGCAAGGTTGAGCTCTGAGAAAATATCTGCTCATTAGTTCTTATCTGGTTGAAAAGGGATGTTGACATTACGTTGGTCACCGCCCCCGTGTCGATTTTAGCAGTGAAGGTCGAGTTGTTCACAGTGACTTGCACAGAAGGATCCGTTATCATAGCAGGTGCGTCCAACACGGTAAACAAGTTGGTCTCCCCCTGAGAGGAGTCAGATGTAGAAACAGAATGTTCATCGGAATAGCACTGGGAGCTGAGCTCGTTGTCAGCTTGTAGAAGGTTGTTTAAATTTCCCCTTCGAGCAGCGACAGGCTTCCCACGGGAACGACAAGCCGCAGCAAAATGGTTCAATTTATTGCAGACATTGCAAGTCTTTCCCAAAGGAGGGCACACATTGAATTGATGAGTTGTGAAGTTGCAATTAGGGCACCTTTGCTGGGTACCTCCCCGGGGCGTGTCCCCCTCGAGCAGCGAGCGACCCTGGGGGTCGCGACTGGGGTGTGTTCATGAGATGACTGGGAGTGCTGGCAAAGTTGATCGCCTGCTCAGCCGGCGGCGCCGCCGAGGAAACAGCGTCAGCTAAGCGAGTAGCGTGCATAGCATCGGCCAAAGTCAGATCCGGCTTGCGCAGAAGTTCGGCCCTGAGCTTCTCATCACGGAGACCGTAAACCAGAAGGTCCCTGATAATCTCATCGGGGTTCCACGCGTGGAGGCGGCAGCGCCTTCCGAGGTGCCGCAGCGCAATGACATAGTTCTCAGCAGATTCCCCAGGGAGCTGACGCCGCGCGAACAGTTTAAAACGTTCTAAGATGCAATTAGTCGGAATGTCACAAATAGCGTCAAACTTAGCCAACAGACATACCGGGTCCCGAGCTGATTCTCCCGCAGCGTAGACGAAGAAGTCGGAGCGAGTCAGTGCCTCGGGACCAGCCAAGTTGAGAAGCAGAGAGGCTTTGAGAGCGGGGGTGGCGTCAGGATGAGCGATCGTGAAATAGTGTTCAAAGTCACGTTTGAATATGTCCCATCGAAGGGCGATGTCTAAATCAAAAACGAGCACATCGGGCTTACGGGCAGAAGAGGCCATGACAAAGAAACAGGAGGGCGGGGGAAACAAAAAACTGGGACAAAATTAAATGATAAACCGATAAACAGGAGGCGCAAGGTAAGTTATGTGACACCATGTAAAGGATTCATAACGAGGCATCGTTACTTTACTATCTTTATTCATACTGGAGCATTACACATAGCACTAGCTGTACGTGGTCTGTCACAGGAACTAGAGAGCGATCTGTGGGTGGGGAGGTTGTAGATATACTTGTGATATGGGGAGTGGTTAGTAGGTATGAGGTCACTATGTTAAAGGCACATGCATATCTCATCTACACCATCTACCTCATTGGAGATTCTTGGACTATCTTTAATCACATTATTCCCTTTAACATCAGTACACTGTGGATGGCTCGATTGTAATCATGCATTGCCTTTCCGCTGACGAGTTTGCACGCAACAAAAGCTTTACACATGACAATAAACTAAACTAACTAACTGGTATTCAGTTGGAACTTGACTCTCCACAATGGATGTAATCTTGGTACAGATAAGTTTCAAGCAAGTTGTGGGCGTTGCACTTTATTTCAATCTTTTAATTATTGTACCACTAAGTTATTAAATATATGGTTTTGCTGGCAAAACATTGATTACATAGTACAAAGAACACTACAGCACAGGACCTGGCTCTTCAGCCCACCATCTGTGCCGAACATGATGCCAAGACATATCCTTATCTACCTGCACATAATTCATTATTCTGGTAACCGCCTCTGCACCCTTTCCAAAGCCTCCAAATCCTTCTTGGAATGGGACAACCAGAACTGCAGGCAACACTGTAAATGAGAAATGAGTCTGAAGAATGGTCTCAACCCAAAATGTCATGTATTGCTTTTCCCCAGAGATGGCAATAGACAATATGTGCAGGAGTAGGCCATTCGGCCCTTCGAGCCGGCACCGGCATTCAATGTGATCATGGCTGATCATCCCCAATCAGTACCCCGTTCCTGCCTTCTCCCCATATCCCCTGACTCGGCTATCTTTAAGAACCCTGTCTAGCCATATCTTGAAAGTATCCAGAGAACCGGCCTCCACCACCCACTGAGGCAGAGAATTCCACAGACTCACAACTCTGTGAGAAAAAGTGTTTCCTCATCTCCATTCTAAATGGCTTACCCCATATTCTTAAACTGTGGCCCCTGGTTCTGGACTCCACCAACATTGGGAACATGTTTCCTGCCTCTAGCGTGTCCATACCCTTAACAATCTGATATGTTTCAATAAGATACCCTCTCATCCTTCTAAACTCATCCTTCTAAACTCCAGAGTGTACAAGCCCAGCCGCTCTCTTCTCTCAGCATATGACAGTCCCGCCATCCCGGGAATTCACTTTGTAAACCTACGTTGCACTCCCTCAATAGCAAGAATGTCCTTCCTCAAATTAGGGGACCAAAACTGCACACAATACTCCAGGTGTAGTCTCACTAGGGCCCTGTACAACTGCAGAAAGACCTCTTTGCTCTGAAACTCAACTCTTGTTATAAAGGCCAACATGCCATTCACTTTCTTCACTGCCTACTGTACCTGCATGCTTACTTTCATAGACTGATGAACAAGGACCCCCAGATCCCGTTGTACTTCCCCATTTCCCAACTTGACGCCATTTAGATAGTAATCTGCCTTCCTGTTTTTTATACCAAAGTGGATAACCTCACATTTATCCACATTAAACTTCATCTGCCATGCATCTGCCCACTCCCCCAACCTGTCCAAGTCACCCTGCATTCTCATAGCATCCTCCTCACAGTTCACACTGCTACCCAGCTTTGTGTCGTCTGCAAATTTGCTAATGTTACTTTGAATCCCTTCATCCAAATCATTGATGTATATTGTAAATAGCTGCAGTCCCAGCACCGAGCCTTGCGGTACCCCACTAGTCACTGCCTGCCATTCTGAAAGGGACCTGTTAATCCCTACTTTTTGTTACCTGTCTGCCAACCAATTTTCTATCCATCAGCACTACCCCTAATACCATGTGCCCTAATTTTGCCCACTAATCTCCTTTGTGGGACCTTATCAAATGCTTTCTGAAAGTCCAGGTACACTACATCCACTGACTCTCCCTTGTCCATTGTCCTAGTTACATCATAAAATTCCAGAAGATTAGTCAAGCATGATTTCCCCTTCATAAATCCATGCTGACTTGGACCGATCCTGTTACTGCTATCCAAATGTGCGGCTATTTCATCTTTGATGGCTCCAGCATCTTCCCCACCACCGATGTCAGGCTAACTGGTCTATAATTCCCTGATTTCTCTCTCCCGTCTTTCTTAAAAAGTGGGATAACATTAGCTACCGTCCCATCCACAGGAACTGATCCTGAGTCTATAGAACATTGGAAAATTACCACCAATGCATCCACAATTTCGAGAGCCACTTCCTTAAGTACCCTGGAATGCAGACCATCAGGCCCTGGGGATTTATCAGCCTCAGACCCATCAGTCTACCCAACACCATTTCCGTTGTGTATGGCTGCTCTGCCTGCAGTCCGTCCTTTCGCCCTTTTTTTCAGTTTGTTTAAAAACTTTAGTTTGGAGGTTTTCTAGCTCTTTTATGTGGGGGGTGGGGGAAGGGGGAAAACTGTATTTCTTGTCCCATACCCGGTCGGAGAGGCGGCTTTCCTCCGAGTCGCATCTTCTCCCTTCCTCACGGCCTACCATCGGGACTGGAGCGGCGTTTCCTGCCGGGACCGGCCAGAACCCCAGCTTCAGCGGCGGCGGCACAGCGCTGAAGCACCATCACGGAGCGGGCGATGCTTTACCGAGGATCGCCGTGTGGTAAGCTCCAGAGTGCTGAGACCGGCGATTCCAACATCGCGGAGCTGTGGTCGCGGAGCGTCCAGCCGCGGGCAGCGCTGACTTTCAAACACCGCGGAGTCTGGGATCTCTCGCCGAGATCGCCAGTGTCGGAGCTCCGACCAGCGCGGCCTGTGGACTTCTATTTTTTTTTTTTTAATAATATTTTTATTAGAAGCAGACATATTGTGGTAAAAACATTTCATGTTTATCAATCATACATTATTAATATTATCAATTGTGGATTGATTCTGCTTCTATTTTTTTTTTATAGATAGTGAGAAAGAAAGAGGGAAAAAAAGAAAAAAACAAATGTCAAGATAAAAAATAAAAGTGGAATAATTTACTAATAATACATCATTGGAGATAGGTTCGTAGGTTATAAAGTATAACTTTTCATCTAATCTTAAGTTCAAGCTTCAGTTAGGTTCCCGTGCCGAACCGATCTACCCCTTCAAATAGTCAATGAATGGAGACCATATGCTAACAAAAAGTTCTTGTTTGTCCATTAAGACAAGTCTGATTCTTTCCAGGTGTAGGGTCTCCAACATTTCCTTAATTGTGGGGGTTATAGGACCTTTCCAAAATTTTAATATTAACTTTTCCCCAGTTATTATACTGTAGTCTAGGAAGTTTCTTTGGCTTGTTGTGAGTGTTAGACTTTGTTCTGATATTCCAAGTATTATTAGTTTTGAATCGGGATCCAGTTTAGTATTGACAACTTCAGAAATTATTCTAAAAATATCAATACAGAAATTTTTAATTTTTATACAATTTGCAAAAGTGTGTTAAATTTGCCTCTAGATGATGACATTTATCACAAATGGGAGAGATATGTGGGACAATTCTAATTAGTTTTGCTTTAGAATTATGTAATCTGTGTAATACTTTAAATTGTATTAAAGCATGTCTGGCATTTAACGAGCATTGATGTATATATTGTAGACTTTCGTCCCAAATATCTTTCGTTATAGGTTGGCCTAATTCATTTTCCCATGTGTGTCTATGTGATTCCATCGATGGAACCTCATTATCTAAGTGGGTGTTATAAATATAAGTTATTAATTTTTATGTTTTAGGATGTTTAATCAAACATTCGTCAAGGATTTCTGGTTCCCTAGTCCTATAATTTTGTGTATTGGATTTAACATAATTTCTAAGTTGTAGATATCTGAAAAAATTATTTGAGTGTAGTCCGTAGATCTGTTGTAACTCCTGGAATGAAAGAAAAGTGCCTTTTCTATATGGATGTCCCATTTAATTTATTCTATGTAAAGCACTTTGGATTCAACGAGAGTTGATTTAAATGTGCTATAAAATTTACTCACTTACTTACTTAACTCATTTTTTCCTCTTCACATACCTAAAGAAGCTTTTACTATCCTCCTTTGTATTCTTGGCTAGCTTACCTCATCTTTTCTCCCCGTATTGTTTTATTAGTTATCTTCTGTTGCTCTTTAAACATTACCCAATCCTCTTGCTTCCCACTCATCTTTGCTACGTTGTACTTCTCATTTATTTTTATACTGTCCCTGACGCCCCTTGTCAGCCACGACCGCCCCTTACTCCCCTTGGAATCTTTCTTCCTCCTAGGAATGAACTGATCCTGCACCTTCTGTATTATTCCTAGAAACAGCTGCCATTGTTGTTCCACTGTCATCCATGCGAGGGTATCTTTCCAGTCAACTTTGGCCAGCTCCTCTCTCATGGCCCCATAGTCCCCTTTCTTCAACTGTAACACTCACAGCTCCGATCTACCCTTCTCCCTCTCCAATTGTAGATTAAGCCTGACCATATTATGGTCACTACCTCCTAATGGCTCATTAACCTCAAGTTACTTTATCAAATCCGGTTCATTACATAACACGAAATCCAGAATTGCCTTCTCCCTGGTCGGCTCCAATACAAGCTGTTCTAAGTATCCATCACGAAGGCACACTACAAAGTCCCTTTCTTGGGGTCCAGTACCAACCTGATTTTCCCAGTCTTCCCGCATGTTGAGATCTCCCATAACAAACACAGCATTACCTTTGCTACATGCCAATTTTAACTCCTGATTCAACGTGCACCCTATGTCCAGCCTACTGTTTGGGGGCCTGTAGATAAGTCCCACTAGGGTCTTTTTACCCTTACAATTCCTTAGTTCTATCCATACTGAATCCATATCTCCTGTTTCAATGTCACCCCTTGCAAGGGGCTGAATTTCATTCCTCACCAACAGAGCTACCACACCCCTCTGCCCACCTGTCTGTCTTTTCGATAGGAGGTATACCCTTGAATATTCAGTTCCCAGCCCTGGCCCTCTTGCAGCCATGGCTCTGTAATTCCCACAACATCATACTTGCCAATTTCTAACTGAGCCTCAAGCTCTTTCACTTTATTTCTTATACTTCGCGCATTCATATACAACATTTTGACCTCCGTATTCACGTCCCCCCTCGCACCGCTCACAATTAGCCCTGACCTTACTCTTTTATCCCTTCTCGAACTTTCCTTCCCATTAATTCGAGAATCTTTTGTAATTTTTCCTGTACTCACTTTCCCTTCAACTCTATCTTTATACTCCCAATTTGTCAATCCCCCCCCCCCCTCCCCCACTATTTAGTTTAAACCCACACAGTGAGCCCTTGTTACTGCTGCCCCTGCACTGATTGAATCGGTTCCTTTAAGTGGCAAATAACTATGAATTGTCAGACTGCACGGATAATGCCATCCGGATGCCCGATAAGATACACAACGCGCTTGCCGAGAGATTTCGGAATCGCTCGCTCTCGTCAACAAAACAAACAAGTCGGGAGGAGATTAATTTGTGAAGGGTGCGCCTTTTTATTATTTTTTCGTCAAAGATAGGGGAACACAGTCGGTTATTTATATGATGTCACGGCTTTGAACCTGGTTTTAAGAGGAATCTTCTAATGTAACTTGAGGTGTCCTCCGGAAACAGGATTAAAATGACAAGGGCATTGATAGAAAGGAGCTTTAGGAAATAATCGAGGAAGTTTCGCAGGGTCGCAAAGATAACAACTTCTGACTTTTATCAGTGTATTGAATAAAAGTCAATTCTGGATATGTACTATGGTTCTCTCTTATAACTGTACACCAATTGCTAAAACAGTTCTTCCCCAAACTGGGGTCTCATACTGAAGAAGGGTCCCGACCAGAAACGTCACCATTCCTTTTCTCCAGAGATACTGCCTGTCCCGCTGAGTTTCTCCAGCATTTTGTGTCTATCTAAGTTATAGTACTGATCCTCTCAACATACCTCATTAGATTAGACAGTTCTCTGGAACTATTACGCCACCTTGCTGAAAAAACCCCATATTCTGCACACTGGTAATTTCTCTTCGATCAGTCTGTTGTACTTATGTATGGTTTCATTGCATTCATCTACAATGTACTATTATACATATCATATCCACCGGGTGGTGCCAGCAATGGCTGCCTCGCCAACAGTCTGTCTCGTCCATTCCTTCATTGTTGTTTATGGTGACCTCATCACTAGGGTCGATTGGCACAAACGTTCATTTGTCACCGTGGTACAGAATAAGAATGTCCCTCACCCAATATGGAATAAAAATGTAGAAACAAAGAACTGCAGACGCTGGCTTATAACAAAGGTATGACACAAAGTGCTGGAGTAACTCAGTAAGTCAAGCAGCATCTCTGGAAAAAAAGTTCATAAGGTGACAAAGGGTCTCAACCCAAAACGTCACCTATCCTTTTTCTTTTGAGATGCTGCCTGACCCACTGAATAATTCCAGCACTTTGTGTCTGTAATAAGGAGGAACGTCAGATGCTGGTTTACACCAGAGATAGACACAAAGTGCTGGAGTAGCTCAGTCCAAGGAAGGGTCCCGACCTGAAACATCACCTATCCATTTTCTCCAGAGATGCCACCTGACCCGCTGAGTTACTCCAGCGCTTTGAGTTTATCCTGGTACCACACCCAATTATTGGTTTCAATAGCTTTTAAGTTTCTGTGGAAATTAAATTGTTAACAGGGGTTTGTTCTTGAAGACTGGTTCTCACTTTAGTTAAACATAACAATCCACATAATTCTGTAAACTCCTGGATAATCTCCAAATCTAATGGCCAATTGGTATCCCCAGTTCCATGTGACAACTTGTTCTGGAAACCAGAGGAAATATTTTCTTTGTCAGCTCATTCCAATTCCTCAAGGATGTTGAACACCTCCAATTGATCACTAGAATCCTTCTGTTCCTTTTTACTGGCTACAGGTTTTCTCCATGTAACCTGTGCTTACAATTTATAATCAAAGATTAGGCACAAAACGCTGGAGTAACTCAGCGGGTCAGGCAGCGTCTCTGGAGAAGGAATGGGTGACCTTTCGGGTCGAGACCCTTCATCATACTACTTCAGAAGTAGAATCATTCTGATAAATGTGGAACACTCGCTCCAAAAGTAATACAAATCTCCGCACAATGCTAAGCACATACTGAACAGTACACTGAACAATGGCAAACCAAGCTTTGTTAATGGTAACTTTTCCCTCTGCTTTAGATGACAAGATAAAAGAACAATATTCCATTAGCCTTTTAAAATATTCTCTGTAACCATTCATTTAGTGCTGCCTGTCCTCACAAACACTCATTGTTTTGCTTCCCCACTTACTAACCATCTTTCCGCTGACTGATTAGCACGCAACAATCCCTGTACCTCTGTACACACGACAATAAACTAACCTAAATTGTTCACATAGAGTTTCAGCCATTTACTTAATCCGCCAACAATTGTTGAATAAACGGTGATCATGAGCTCTTAAAAAATATCTTGTTGATATTTTCTAGATCAAGTTCATTTATTTTCTAATTCAATAATCCCTGTCATGACTGTTTCCCAAAGATACTAAAACTAAATCTTTCCTTCTCTTTCTGTCAACATTATCGTTCATAGACCCCGCTTTAATTACATTTGGCAGAGGTAACAAACTTCAGACAAAAAATCTTAAATCATTATAGCCAGTGTAAAATAAAAAGTATCCAACATGTGTACCAGTCATTCACTTCCACCAACAGTTTGATAAGTGCTCCCTGAACCTCTCGACTTAATTAAATATTTACCTTGCATTATTCTTGAAGTTGAAGTGTTGTCAAGATCAAGTGTTGTCAGAAATCTGAGGCTAACAGAGTGCATGGTACCACTAAAAAGGAAAGCAGTCTTTTCGATGAAAGTTGCTCCCAATGGGAACTAATGATAGAGTTAAAGGGACACACAATAAGGAAGTAGGGCACTGAAGAGTAGTATCACTGATCACCAGCCAATCATTTACACACGAATCGCAGCTTTTATTCTCCCCACATTCCTATTAACCCCCCAGTTCCATCCATTCACCCATCAACCAACTAACCTAAGATACACACAAAAAAACTGGAGTAACTCAGCGGGTCAGACAGTGTCGTTGGAGAAAAAGAATAGATGACTTTTCAGGTCGAGACCCTTCTACAGACCCGAAGCTTCACTATTCCTTCTCTCCACTGAGTTACTACAGCATTTTCGGTGTATCTTTGCCTTAAACCAGCATCGACAGTTCCTTCTACACAACCAACTAACCTATCAAGCTCCACATCTTTACGAGACAGGGGGTAATGTGGAGCACTGGGAGAAAACCCTTGAGGTCATCTAGAGAGAATATACAAACTCCACAGAGACTGTATCAGAGGTCAGGACTGAAGCCACTTTGCTGGGTCAGTGAGGCAGCAGCTCTCTACCAGCTGCACCCCAATGCTGTTCATCATTTTACAATATTATAATGTTTAAGATTCTAAAATAAAAAAATATTCATAGTTTGTAGTGTAACTTTTTCACACAAAGGGAGGTGGGTGAATAGAACGAGTTGCCGGAGGAGGTAGTTGAGGCAGGTGCTATCACAACATTTAAGAAACATTTAGACAGGTTCATGGATAGGACATGTTTAGAGGGATATGGGCAAAATGCAGGCAGGTGGGACTAGTGCAGATGCGGCATGTTGGCCAGTGTGGGCAGGTTGGGCTGAAGAGGCCGTTTCTCCGCTGCAAGACTCGATGACTCTACTTATAAGGCACTTTCCCTTTCACAGAAATAGTTACGGCTAATGAAATACTTCTGAAATATTAACTGTTTGTGGAGGAATGCCCAAAAATGGCAATGAGAAAAAGAACAGATAATCTCTTCCAGAATTAGGCAGGACATCAGGGAAAATGTCCCCAATCATACTCATTTTGTAATTCCAACAAAAATCCTACAAAAAGTAGACTTCTCATTAGCTATTGAAAGCTAAACCTTCTCGCAAAATATAACAATGAGTTTACAGCCCGCATCTCTGCTGGTAGCTGCTAATGAAACTAATTAACCTTTGACTAAACCCTTGAAACCTGATTCCAATTAAACAATTATTCAAATTCTCCAATAAATGTTAAAATGGCCACACCCATCGGATGATGCAACTTTTTTCTTTAATCGTGAAGCTTTTATAACGTAATCAAAAAAATCTTGCCATTTTTAAGTGTTACCTCATTCTTTCAATAGTCCAGGCGAACCTTTCTGTGTTTTCAGTGCAAACATACGGAAAGACAAGTGACCTTTGTTAAGTGTCCACTCGATTCAGTTGCAGTATTCTTGCCTTTGATTAGGAAGGGTCGGTTGGCCACACACTTCAACCTTCAGGTAGAAGGTACAGGAGCCTGAAGACTGCAACGACCAGGTTCAGAAATAGCTACTTCCCCACAGCCATCAGGCTATTAAACTTGTTTTGGACAAATCTCTGAACATTAATAGCCCATTATCTGTTATTTGCACTTAATCAGTATATTTATTCATGTGTGTATATATTTATATAATGGTATATTATATTATTATTTAAAATTATTATATTACAAATTCATTTCACTTGCACTTTATGTGCAATGTGATGAATAAAACCGTATTGTATTGTATATATGGACACACTGATCTGTTTTGTAATCAATGCCTACTATGTTCTGTTGTGCTGAAGCAAAGCAAGAATTTCATTGTCCTATCAGGGACACATGACAATAAACTCTCTTGAATCTTGAATCTTGCTCCCAGTATTGTCGTGCAGTACTGAGAGTGCTGCATTATGGCGATCAGAATGATATCCCGATTGCCTGCTCAGGAAGATGTGAAATATTTTGTTTTGCCCACTTAACAAACAAAGCAGTAATTATACTCAGTAACTAGGGTAATATTCACTGAATCAATCAGTGAAGCAGTTTAGCTGCCCAATAGTCTTCTATGTTCAGAGGGTGATGGGTTCATGGAATGAGCTGCCAGAGGAGGCAATTGAGGCAGGTACAATAACAACATTTAAAAGGCACTTGGACAGGTACATGGATAGGAAAGGTTTGGAGGGCTATGGGTCAAATAGGACAAGTTTAGATGGGGAATCTTGGTCAGAGTTGGGCCAAGGAGCATGTTCATTGATAACTGAGCTTCACAGACCTTGGAAAATGTTGATCACTTCTTGTATCTCAGGAGCAATCTCTCAGAAAATCAGAAAACTCTGATGAAATTTACCATCGTCTTCAATGTACTAGCACAGCCTTTGGTCAATTGTGAAGGTTCTTAGTGACCTTAGACCTGGAAAAAGCTACCACTGCAGTGATCCCTTGCATATTTTTCAAACTGGGATATAGATCATCAGATGTTTAAGATGTATCAGGTTTCAGACTCATTAACCAATACAATACCTTTTACTATTAACATCCTCCTCTTACTTCCTCATCTTCACTGGCCTCTTGATTCTTCAGCATGCCAAGGATTTTGGTGCAATATAGCTTGCTACACAAGCAGGAAACATTCACAAGGATTGGTCAGATATTACCCATATGAATGAATTGGCCAGATTCATCTCTCGCTCTGCCTCTCTCTCTCTCTCTCTTCCCTCTCTGCCCTCTCTTTCTGTGCCCTCTCTCTGCCCTCTCTGCCCATCTCTCTGCCTCTCTCTCTGCCCATCTCTCTGCCCCTCTCTCTGCCCCTCTCTGCCCATCTCTCTGCCCATCTCTCTGACTCTCTCTCTGCCCATCTCTCTGCCCATCTCTCTGCTCCTCTCTCTGCCCCAAAAAAGAACACACAATACACAATAAAATGTAACACAAACACCCACCACAGCATTATTCACTGTGGTGGAAGGCACAAAGTACAGTCAGTTCTCCTAAATTGTTCCCCCGTGATCTGGGCCATGAACCTCCACAGTCGCTGCTGCGGATGTACAGGCCCTCTCTTCTGGAAGGTAAGTCCCGAATCGGTGCTTCCCTACCGGAGATTGCTGTTTCAAGACCTTGTGTTTTCACCTTCCTTTGGGAATTGTATCAACATAAAGGCAGTACATAAGCGCTGGAGTAACTCAGCGGGTTGGGCAGCATCTCTAGAGGACATAGATAGGCAATGCTTTGAGTCGGGACCCTTCTGCAGACCTGAAATGTCGCCTGCCCATTCCCTCCACAGTTGCTGCCTGACCTGCAGAGTTCCTCCAGCACTTTGTGTTTGGATCAGGATTCCAGCATCTGCAGTTCATTGCCTCTCTTGTTCACTGAATCCTGATTCCAAGTCTTTCTCCAATATCTCTCCATTATTCTTTCAATGTATGTCTTGTTGGCCTGTTGCACTATTTCTCCAAGGACTAGAATGCAAGAACAATATTGAAAAGACACTTGGACAGATATGTAGATAGGAAAGGTTAAGGGATATGGAACTAGCTCAGATGGGGCAGGTTGGTTGGCATGGACGATTTGGGCTGAAGGGCCTGTTTCTGTGATGTATGACGGACTTTCCACGATCGTGAACTTGAATCATGACAGTGAAAAGTGAATGGTTTTGCTTGGTGGTGTCTCCTGCAGCCCAGTCTGCAGAGCTGTGTGTGTGTGTGTACATGTGGGGCAGGTGTGTGCACGGCATGGGACTGGTGTGCACATGTGTGTACATGTGGGGCTGGTGTGTGCATGGCATGGGACTGGTGTGCATGTGTGTGTACATGTGGGGCTGGTGTGCATGTGCACTGGGCAAGGTGTGCACAAATGTATACCTGGGGTTGTGTGCACATGTGTGTGTGTGCTTGGGCTGGTGTGTGCCTGTATGTGTGTACATGGGGCTGTGTGCCCATGTGTGTGTTTGGGACAGTGTGTGCATGAGGGGCAGTGTGTGCCTGTATGTGTGTACATGGGGCTGTGTATACATGTGTGTGTGTGCTCGGGCTGGTGTGTGCCTGTACGTGTATACATGGGGCTGTGTGTACATGTGTGTTTGTGACAGTGTGTGCATGTGGGGCAGTGTGTGCCTGTATGTGTGTACATCTGTGTGTGTGCTTGGGCTGGTGTGTGCCTGCACATGTGTACATGGGGCTGTGTGTACATGTGTGTGCTCGGGCTGGTGTGTGCCTGCACATGTGTACATGGGGCTGTGTGTACATGTGTGTATGTGCTCGGGCTGGTGTGTGCCTGCACGGGTGTACATGGGGCTGTGTGTACATGTGTGTGATTGGGACAGTGTGGGCGTGTGGGGCAGTGTGTGCCTGCACGTGTGTACATGGGGCTGTGTGCCCATGTGTGTGTGTGCTCGGGCTGGTGTGTGCCTGCACGTGTATACATGGGGCTGTGTGTACATGTGTGTGTTTGGGACAGTGTGTGCGTGTGGGGCAGTGTGTGCCTGTATGTGTGTACATGTGTGTGTGTGCCCGGGCTGGTGTGTGCCTGCACATGTATACATGGGGCTGTGTGTACATGTGTGTGTTTGGGAGTGTGTGCGTGTGGGGCAGTGTGTGCCTGTATGTGTGTACATGTGTGTGTGTGCCCAGGCTGGTGTGTGCCTGCATGGGTGTACATGGGGCTGTGTGTACATGTGTGTGTGTGTGCTCGAGCTGGTGTGTGCCTGCACGGGTGTACATGGGGCTGTGTGTACATGTGTGTGTGTGCCCGGCTGGTGTGTGCCTGCATAGGTGTACATGGGGCTGTGTGTACATGTGTGTGTGTGTGCTCGGGCTGGTGTGTGCCTGCACGTGTGTACATGGGGCTGTGTGTACATGTGTGTGTGTGCTCGGGCTGGTGTGTGCCTGCACGTGTGTACATGGGGCTGTGTGTACATGTGTGTATGTGCTCGGGCTGGTGTGTGCCTGCACGTGTGTACATGGGGATGCATGCTGACTGTGCCTCTGACCCACTACCCCCTCTCTGGGGGAGGGAGTGGGGTGCATGGGGTCTAACAGTCTATCTCTCTCTCTCAGGGGGGGCTGTTCTGGAGCACGGCGACAGCATGAATCTGGTTCAGGTTTACAACCCCAAGTGTGACTCGTGGTCGGAGGTGGCTCCCATGCAGATCCCTCACTCTGGCTCCGTGGCCTGCATCCTGCACGGCAAGATCTACATCATCGGTGAGAAGTCCCATAGATCGGTATCTTTAGATAAAGGCATGAGCTGTGGGTGTGGTGTAGGGTGCAGGGGTGGGAGGCAAGCTGGTACAGCCCTGGGAAGCACACTACAGCCTGCTAATATACACACCAGGAACTGCTGGTGCTGGCTGGCAGAAAGAAAGACACAAAATGATGGAGTAACAGTGAGTTGGGCAGCATCTCTGGAGGACATGGAGAGGTGTTTGGGTTAGGACACTTCTCAGTCTGATTGTGTGTGTCTCTCTATCGATTAATCTACAAACCTGCACATCTTTGGAGTGTGGGAGAATCCGGAGAAAACCCACACGGTCACAGGGAGAACGTACAAACTCTATACAGACAGCACCCGTAGTCGGGATTGGACCCGGGTTCCTGGGGCTGTGAGGCAGCAGCTCTACCCGCTGCGCCACTATGCCACAACAGTGTTGAAGAGGAAGTAGTGCCTCTCTCCAGGTACCACAGCACGCTATCTCCATGCTAAACTAAACCAAACCTGAGTAAGTGCAAGAGGGCCAGAACAGGAGAAGGAGATCAGCAACTGGAATCTTAGGCAATCGGTGAATTTCCAGTGAATTCCAGTTCATCATGGACAAGGAATACACTCCCCCAGCTCTAGACGTGTGGGTTTGTAGGTTAATCAGCCTCTGTAACTTGCCCCTAGTGTGTGGGGAGTGGATAAGAAAGTGGGATAACATAGAACTAGTGGGAACGGGAGATGGATGGTCGGTGTTGTCTCAATGGGCCGAAGGGTCTGTTGTAGCTCTAAACTGAACTATACGTACCTGCCTAACCCACCCAGAATGAACATTAAAGTGCAGTTGAAGCAGTGACTGGTGTTTGACTCTGCAGGCGGCTGGCACGCATCGACCGAGAACACTTACAAGGTGGAGCAGTACGACCCCAGTACCAACACATGGACGATGTGCGCCCCCATGAACGAGCGGCGGCACCGGCCGTGCGTGGCGGTCATCGACGGCACCATCTACGTGATGGGCGGCGAGGAAGGCTGTGACCAGTAGGTGCCTCCGCTGCCGGGATTGACACCAGGACGTGCCGGGACGGCTTTATCATTGCCACATGTACCGAGTTACATGGAAAAGATTTGTTTTAAATGCTGTCCAGTCAGATCAGATAATACTGTACATATATACAATCAAGTCAAACTCAAGTACAATAGTGTAAAGAGGCGTCATAACACACTGTGTCTTTACTACTGTTTATTCATGATACACATACTTTACTGCACTAGCTGTTCGTGGTCTGTCACCGGAACCAGAGAGAGCGAGCACTGGGTGGGAAGGTTGTAATTATACTAGTGATGTGGGGAGTGGTCAGTAGTGGTGAGGTCACTATGTTAAAGGTACATGCACATGTCATCTACATCCTTCCCCTTGGAAATAAAAAGCAATACAGTAGTGACAAGGCGACCACGTCTCATACGCTACGAGCAGGTGAGCAAACAGTTAAGCAAAATCACCATAACGGACAGGCGGCCTGACCACCCGCCCGGACCAGGTACGCAGCTCGCCATCTCCCCCCTCTGGAGGAGGAACTTGAGTAGGAGCAGGCGCGGGTGAGAGAAACGGGGAACCGGGAGGAGAAAGAGAAAACGGAGACGGAGCAGGGGAAGCAGGATCAGTAGCGGGAAGACGGGCAGGTGAGGGAGGACTGGTTGGTGGAGAGCGGGGCATACGTGGAGGGGCAGGCAACGTGGCAGACAGTGGGGGGGAAAAGGGGTCTGCAGGCGGCGGCGGGGGCTCGTTAACAAGCCGCAGATGTTGGCGGGACCGGCGGTAAATAGTACCGTCATGGTCGACTAGATAGGACCGCGGCGAACCAGCAGTACCGACGACGATGGCAAGCCTGAGGTGACCGGAGGGGGACTGCATCCGGACGACTTGGCCTGGCAACAGAGGCGAGAGGGGACGGCAGGACTGGTCGTGGGAGCGCATTTGGATTTCTTGCTTGAGGGCAATGCGCTCCTGGACAGCAGCGGGCTGGAGAACAGAGGGAACGAGGGACCGCTGGGTCACTGGGATCGGAGGTCTCGTAGTGCGAGACATCAGCCGTTGTGCTGGGGAACCCAATGCAGTGTCGCGGCAAATGTTCCGAAGGTTGAGGAGTGCCAGGTAAAAGTCAGAATGGGACAGTATATAATGTTCCAGCAAGTCCGTAGCACTGCGGACAGCGCGCTCTGCCAAGCCGTTGCTTTGAGGGTACTCTGGGCTGCTAGTGTAGTGTCGGAAGTTCCAACTGGCAGCGAAACGCTGAAATTCGGCACTCGAGAACTGGCTGGCGTTGTCCGATTGAAGACTTGCCGGGGTGCCAAAGGTTCCGAAGTGTTGGCGCAGCCTCCCGATAACGGCCGAAGAGGTGAGGGAGTGCAGCCGGTCAACCTCGAACCAGCTGGAGTACGAGTCCACAAGAACCAGGAAGTGCTTGCCACGCCACTCAAAAATGTCAGCGGCGACGGTCATCCAGGGCAGCTCGGGGGCAGGCTGTTGCAGAAGCGTCTGCCGTTGCTGATGGGGAGCGAGGCTATTGCAGACAGAGCAAGCGGAGACCCTCTCCCGGATGTCTTGGGCCATGCTGGGCCAGTAGAACAAACTCTGGGCCTGAGACAGGGTGGCCTCGGCCCCAGGATGACCGCGATGGGCGGTCTGAAAGTATTGGTCACGCAGGGCAGCAGGCACGATGACCTTGTGTCCCTTCACAACCACGCCGTCGTGCAGCACGAGCTGGTCACGGACCAGGAAGTAGGGCACGACTCCAGGCGGCAAGGATGAATGACGGTCTGGCCAGCCCTGCCTGATGACGTCGGGAAGCTGCTGCAGGGCAGGATCCTTGGCAGTGTTGCTGACCAGGGACTGCACCTGCTGGGAAGGCACAATGTTGACGTTGAGCACCATCAGGTCAGACGATTCATATGGATGGCGATCGGTGGACGTTAGCGGTGCGCGGGACAGCGTGTCGGCCACAATCATGTCCTTGCCCTTGGGATATACAATTTTGAACGTAAAACGCTGGAGCTGCGGCATCATGCGCTGCAAACGGGACGAGGCAACGTGGATCGGCTTGTTGAGGATAGAGACCAGCGGCTGATGGTCGCTCTCGACCGTGAAGCTGTTTCCCAGAATATAGTCCTTGAACTTGGAGCAGGCAAACACCACAGCCAGCAGCTCCTTCTCTATCTGAGCATAGCGCTGCACGGCAGGGGTCATGGTGCGGGAAGCGTAGGAAACAGGCAGCTGCAGGCCATCGTGGAGCTGCAGGCAAGCAGCACCAAGACCGAACTTGGAGGCGTCGCAGGTAGAACAATGGGACGCTGCAGATTGAAGAATTGGAGAGTGGGGGTACTGGCCAGCCTGGACTTCAGAATGTCAAAAGCTTTCTGGTGATGCGGGAGCCAGGCCCAGGCATTGTCCTTCTTGATCAACTCCCTCAGGGGCGCGCTCAGCTCGCTGAGGCCGGGGATGAACTTCCCCAGGTAATTAACCATGCCCAGGAAACGCTGCAGTCTGGGCACGTCGGAGGGCGAAGACATCCCGGAGACCGCGGCCGTCTTCTGCGGGTCAGGCTTCAGCCCCGATGCGGTAAAGACGTGGCCCACATAGGTGACCTCTGGGACGCGGAAACGGCACTTTTTTGGGTTAAGTTTGAGGTTGATTTCACGGGCCCGGTCCATGACTTGACGGAGGTGGAGATCGTGCTCAGCAACGTCCTTACCGTAGACCAGGATGTCGTCAACGATGATAGCACACGGCAGATCGGCGAACAGTTGCTCCATCGTCCGCTGGAAGACCTTCCTGGCAGAGTTGATCCCGAATGGCATGCAGAGGAATTGGAACCTGCCGAAGGGCGTGCTGAAGGTAGTCAGGTAGGAGGACCGCTCGTCCAGCAGTATCTGCCAGAAGGAGCTCTTGGCATCGAGAACCGAGAAGACAGTGGCCGGGCCAACCTGTGCAGCGACGTCCTCCACTGTTCGCATGGGGTAATGAGGGCGTCTGATGGCAAGGTTCAGGTCTTTGGGGTTGATGCAAATGCGAATTTCACTTTTGTCCTTTTTCGCAGCAACAACCATGGTGGAGACCCACCGGGTGGGTTCGCTCACCTCCTTCAGGATGCCCATGGTAACCATGTTGAGCAGCATTAATTCCACCTTGTCCTTCATGGCGAAGGAGACGCGGTGCGGTGGACAGACCATAGGTTCAACACCGGGGTCGACAACGATCTTGTAGCTGCAGGGCAGCTTGCCCAGCTTGTCATCAAAACGGTCAGGGTATTCGCGCAGGAGGTCCATAAGGGTCCGCACCTGGTGGATATCACGGTGGAAAGAGACCAAGCCGAGGTCCTGGCACGCCCGGGCGCCCAACAGGGTGATGTTGTTCATATCCAGTAGATAAAAAGTGAGGGGCCGAGAGGCATGCAGTACCTTGCAGTGCAGGGTAGCCCTCCCCACCGGAACGAGCGCGCTTCCCCGTAGGGATGCAACAGGGAGTGATCGGGAGTAACTTTCTCATCAGCCCTTATCTTCTTGAAGAGGCCTATTGACATTACATTGGTCACGGCCCCCGTGTCGAGTTTGGCGGTGAAGGTCGAGCAATTGACAGTAACGCGAACCGAAGGGTCCGTTATCAGTGCAGGTGCATCCGACACTGAAAATATGCAGGTCTCCCCCTGGGAGGAACTTGTATCAGACAAAGGGAGTTCATCAGGCTGGAACTGTGAACCAAGGAACTGTGAATCAGCTTGAGCAAGGTTGTTTAACATTCGGCGTGGAGCAGGAACTGGCTTCCCACGAGAGCGACAGGCGGCAGAGAAATGGTTCAATTTCCAGCAAAAGTTGCACGTTTTTCCCAGTGCAGGGCACATATTAGACTGATGGGAGGTAAAATTGCAGTTGGGGCACCGCTGTGGGCTGCTACCCCCGGGTGCACGGGACCCCCGTTGCCGTTGCGGGCCAGCGTTCCGCCGGCGGCCAGCAACACTGGTAAAGTTAATGTCATGATCAGCAGACGACACTGCCGAGGCGACAGCCTCAGCCATGCGGAAGGCGTGCAGAGCATCGGCTAAAGACAGGTTGTGCTTCCGCAGAAGTTCAGCCCTTAGTTTTTCATCTTGAAGACCATACACTAAAATGTCCCGGGTCAGTTGATCGGGGGTCAACGTGTCCAGGCTGCAACGCCTGGCCAGGTGACGCAATGTGGCGATATAGTTATCGATTGACTCTCCAGAGATCTGACGCCGGGTGAACATTTTAAAACACTCTAGAATGCAGTTAGTGGGGATGTCGCACATAGCGGTAAACTTAGCCATAAGACATACCGGGTCCTGAGCATCTTCACCTGCACCATAGACAAACGACTCAGCCCGTTCCAGGGCATCTGGACCAGCCAGGTTGAGAAGCAGAGAAGCCCGTGTAGCAGGGGTGAGAGTAGGAATGGAGTGAGGTGGAGGATAAATGCGTGGCTGAGGAACTGGTGCAGCGGGCAGGGATTCAAATTTCTGGATCATTGGGACCTCTTTTGGGGAAGGTGTGACCTGTACAGAAAGGACGGGTTGCACTTGAACCCGAGGGGGACCAATATCCTGGCGGGGAGATTTGCAAAGGCTACTGGGGAGACTTTAAACTAGAACGGTTGGGGGGAGGGACTCAAATAGAGAAAGCTCGTGGAAAATGTGGGAGGCAGGCGGCTGAGAAGGGAAGCACTCGGACCAAAAATGTTGGGGAGAAAGAAGAAAAAATTAATAAACAGAGAATAAGTGGTGGTGGGTTTCTTAAATGTGTATATTTTAATGCTAGGAGCATTGTAAGAAAGGTGGATGAGCTTAGAGCCTGGATTGACACCTGGAAGTATGATATTGTGGCGATCAGTGAAACATGGTTGCAGGAGGGCTGTGATTGGCAAATAAATATTCCAGGATTTCGTTGCTTCAGGGGTGATAGAATTGGAGGGGCAAGAGGTGGGGGTGTTGCATTGCTTGTCAAGGAAGATATTACAGCAGTGCTTTGGCAGGATAGATTAGAGGGCTCGTCTAGGGAGGCTATTTGGGTGGAACTGAAAAATGGGAAAGGTGTAGCAACACTTATAGGGGTGTATTATAGACCGCCAAATGGGGAGCGAGAATTGGAAGAGCAAATATGTAAGGAGATAGCAGATATTAGTAGTAAGCACAAGGTAGTGATTGTGGGAGATTTCAATTTTCCACACATAGACTGGGAAACACATTCTGTAAAAGGGCTGGATGGTTTGGAGTTTGTAAAATGTGTGCAAGATAGTTTTTTGCAGCAATACATAGAGGTACCTACTAGAGAAGGGGCAGTGCTGGACCTCCTGTTAGGAAATGAGACAGGGCAGGTGGCAGAGGTATGCGTCGGGGAGCACTTCGGGTCCAGTGATCACAATACCATTAGTTTCAATATAATTATGGAGAGGGTCAGAACTGGACCTAGGGTTGAGATTTTTGTTTGGAGAAAGGCTAACTTTGAGGAGATGCGAAAGGATTTAAAAGGAGTGAATTGGGACATGTTGTTTTATGGGAAGGATGTAGAAGAAAAATGGAGGACATTTAAGGGTGAAATTTTAAGAGTACAGAATCTTTATGTCCCTGTTCGGTTGAAAGGAAATAGTAAAAAATGGAAAGAGGCATGGTTTTCAAGGGAAATTGGACACTTGGTTCGGAAAAAGAGAGAGATCTACAATAATTATAGGCAGCATGGAGTAAATGAGGTGCTTGAGGAGTATAAAGAATGTAAAAAGAATATTAAGAAAGAAATTAGAAAAGCTAAAAGAAGATATGAGGTTGCTTTGGCAAGTAAGGTGAAAGTAAATCCAAAGGGTTTCTACAGCTATATTAATAGCAAAAGGATAACAAGGAATAAAATTGGTCCATTAGAGAGTCAGAGTGGACAGCTATCTGCAGAGCCAAAAGAGATGGGGGAGATATTGAACAATTTCTTTTCTTCGGTATTCACGAAGGAGAAGGATATGGAATTATGTGAGGTAAGGGAAACAAGCAGAGTAGCAATGGAAACTGTGAGATTCAAAGAAGAGGAGGTGCGGACACTTTTGAAAAATATGAAAACGGATAAGTCTCCAGGTCCTGACAGGATATTCCCTAGGACATTGAGGGAAGTTAGTGTAGAAATAGCAGGGGCTATGACAGAAATATTCCAAATGTCATTAGAAACGGGAATAGTGCCGGAGGATTGGCGTACTGCGCATGTTGTTCCGTTGTTTAAAAAGGGTTTGAAGAGTAAACCTAGCAATTATAGACCTGTTAGTTTGACGTCAGTGGTGGGCAAATTAATGGAAAGGATACTAAAAGATAATATATATAAGCATCTGGATAAGCAGGGTCTGATTAGGAACAGTCAACATGGATTTGTGCCTGGAAGGTCATGCTTGACTAATCTTCTTGAATTTTTCGAAGAGGTTACTAGGGAAATTGATGAGGGTAAAGCAGTGGATGTTGTCTATATGGACTTCAGTAAGGCCTTTGACAAGGTTCCTCATGGAAGGTTGGTTAAGAAGATTCAATTGTTGGGTATTAATGGTGGAGTAGCAAGATGGATTCAACAGTGGCTGAATGGGAGATGCCAGAGAGTAATGGTGGATGGCTGTTTGTCAGGTTGGAGGCCGGTGACTAGTGGGGTGCCTCAGGGGTCTGTGTTGGGTCCACTGTTGTTTGTCATGTACATCAATGATCTGGATGAAGGTGTGGAAAATTGGATTAGTAAGTATGCAGATGATACTAAGATAAGTGGTGTTGTGGATAATGAAGTAGATTTTCAAAGTCTACAGAGAGATTTAGGCCATTTGGAAGAGTGGGCTGAAAGATGGCAGATGGAGTTTAATGCTGACAAATGTGAGGTGCTACATCTCGGCAGGACAAATCAAAATAGGACGTACACGGTAAATGGTAGCGAATTGAGGAATGCAGTTGAACAGAGGGATCTAGGAATAACTGTGCATAGTTCCCTGAAGGTGGAATCTCATGTAGATAGGGTGGTAAAGAAAGCTTTTGGTGTGCTGGCCTTTATAAATCAGAACATTGAATATAGAAGTTGGGATGTAATGTTAAAATTGTACAAGGCATTGGTGAGGCCAATTCTGGAGTATGGAGTACAATTTTGGTCGCCTAATTATAGGAAGGATGTCAACAAAATAGAGAGAGTACAGAGGAGATTTACTAGAATGTTGCCTGGGTTTCAACAACTAAGTTACAGAGAAATGTTGAACAAGTTAGGTCTTTATTCTTTGGAGCGCAGAAGGTTAAGAGGGGACTTGATAGAGGTCTTTAAAATTATGAGCGGGTTAGACAGAGTGGACGTGGATAAGCTTTTCCCATTGAGAGTAGGGAAGATTCAAACAAGGGGACATGACTTGAGAATTAAGGGACAGAAGTTTAGGGGGAACATTAGGGGGAACTTCTTTACTCAGAGAGTGGTAGCTGTGTGGAATGAGCTTCCAGTGGAAGTGGTGGAGGCAGGTTCGATGTTATCCTTTAAAAATAGATTGGATGGGTATATGGACGGGATAGGAATGGAGGGTTATGGTCCGAGTGCAGGTAGATGGGACTAGGGGGAAGTATTTATTTTTAATTTTAAATGTTCGGCACGGACTTGAAGGGCCGAGATGGCCTGTTTCCGTGCTGTTATGGTTATATGGTTATATTATATGGTTATAAGTATAAAACTGCTCTTCAAAACATCCTGGCAATATGTGCTTGTTAGAAACGCAGGGATCAGTAAGTGACAACCCTTCGGCCCACCATGTCCGTGCCAACCAGCGATCACCCCGTACTCTAGCACTACCCTGCACACCAGGGAAAAGTTACAATTTACAAAAGCCAATTAACCTACAAACCTATCAACGTGTACGTCTAGAGTGTGGAAGGAAGCTAGAGCACCATGAGAAAACCCACACTGTCACAGGGTGAACATACAAACAGCACCCATAGTCAGGATCGACCCCGTGTCTCTGACGCTGTAAGGCACCACTGTGTGGCTGCCAAACTTCACACATTCTGCCTGATCTCCAGCATTTTCAGCAGTTTCTGTTTTTATTGCATAATGCAGTATTACACTAGAGTGTGCAAAAAATACTAAAAAGGTAACATTCCCAAAATGAGTAACTGTTTAATCAATGAAATTTTATAATTCACATTTGTAAACCTCATGAGTGTCCTGGTCCAAGTGAATTGACTTTAGTAGATAATAAATTCAATACATAAAGAATTCCCTGGATTTATTGCAAAACTCAGAATTGCTCCAAGAGCTGTCCTGCGATCATCCGCACACAAGTTCTATGTTATCCCATCCTATACATGAGGGCCAATTTACAGAAGCCAATTAACCCACAAACCTTATATCTTTGGAGTGTGGGAGAAAACTAGAGCATCTGGAGAAAACCCATGAAGGCACAGAGAGAACACACCAACTTTGGACAGACAGCATCCATTGTCAGGATTGAACCTCGGTCTCTTGCACTGGAAGACAGCAACTCAACTGCTGCGCCACTGTGCTGCCCTTTCCTTGGGAGAAAGTAGACATTGAGTCATGCCCTTTCAGTGGTAATTCTCCTAAAAGATAACAACTACGTTTTTTTTCCAGGAACAATTGTTTCCTTGTCTCCACCATCTCTACACTTTGACAACATAAGGGCCTCTTAATGTTTAATTTTGATGGAACACCATTGTCTCCATTGCTTCCCTCTATCCTGTCAAACTTCCCTTCTAGCCCATGGTCCTGTAATCTACATCTTTCTTTCTTCTCTCATGCTCTGCTGAGGAAGCTTTGACCACATGACCAATCCCCAACGTACTGGACACCATTTTCACTAAATCATTAGAAAATCGTTTTCATAAGACATGGGAGCAGAATTAGGCCATTTGGCCCATCTACACCATTCATTCATGGCTGATCTATCCCACTCATGACCTACTGTCCTATACATCCTCATGAATTAATAGCAACTTCTGAACATTGATTTTTCTTGTATTTTTTCTTAGCAGACTGTGAAAAGGCAACACTACTGAATTCCAGGCTACAGATAATGTTCCATATATGACTATGTTGCTGAGTGTCATCAACGCTATCATTTTGGGAAGTGAGGAACTGATACCTCGTACTCATCTGCGGAATGAATTCATAGGTAACTATTCCTTGTATAATTCAGCTGCTTACCATCCAGCCCACCCATCTTCTATCTATCTATCTATCTATCTATCTATCTATCTATCTATCTATCTATCTATCTATCTTCTATATACTTTTAAAACTCTGTGTGTGTCGTCCGTCTGTACGTCCGACGGCCTGCTTGACTTTGCCGCACCGCCTTTGATACGGCCCCCGGCCCACACGGCGCGCGGAAAGGCCCACCTTTTTCGCCATTTCCAAAGAGATGACATTTATCTTTACGAGTAGCCACTCCTGATTAAATTCTGTCCTGTTTATGTACACGTTTTTTAATAAAATCCATCCCCCCCCCAACCCAAATGTGATTTTCTCCGAATGTCTCCGATTTTCTCCGAAAACGACGCCATCTTTTTTTTCCCGAATTTTTCAAAAAACGACGCCATCTTTTTTTCGTCGATTTCAACCAACGGGTCTGAAGCACGTTCGGGAACAACACCCCGGGGTGTCATCCATCCCCCCCCCAACCCCAATGTGATTTTCTACGATTGTCTCCGATTTTCAAAGACAACGACGCCATCTTTTTTTCGCCAAATTTCGCCGAAAACGACGCCATCTTTTTTCCCCAGAATCCCTCCGATTTTTAAAAAAAACTACGCCATCTTTTTTCAACCGATTTTCACCACCGGGGTCTGAATCACGTTCGGGAACAACACCCCTGGGTGTCAAGCACTTTCGGGGACCAGACCCAACGGGTCTGCACTTGGTCTAGTATACTTTTAAAACTCTCTGGCTGTCGTCCGTCTGTACGTCCGACGGCGTGCTTGACTTTGCCGCGCGGCCTTTGATACGGCCCCTGGCCCACGCGGCGCGCGGAAAGGCCCACGTTTTTCGCCATTTCCAAAGAGATGACATTTATCTTTACGAATAGCCACTCCTGATTAAATTCGGTCCTGTTTATGTACACGTTTTTTAATAAAATCCATCCCCCCCCCCCACCGCCATCTCCGATTTTCTCCGATTTTTTCCGAAAACGACGCCATCTTTTTTTCCCCGATTTTCTCCGAAAACGACGCCATCTTTTTTTCCCCGATTTTCTCAGATTTTTCCCGAAAACGACGCCATCTTTTTCCCCCCGATTTTCAACCCCAGGGTCTGAATCACCTTCGGGAACAACACCCCGGGGTGTCAAGCACTTTCTGGGACCAGACCCAACGGGTCTGCACTTGGTCTAGTATACTTTTAAAACTCTCTGGCTGTCGTCCGTCTGTACGTCCGACGGCCTGCTTGACTTTGCCGCGCGGCCTTTGATACGGCCCCTGGCCCGCACGGCGCGCGGAAAGGCCCACGTTTTTCGCCATTTCCAAACAGGTGACATTTATCTTTACGAATAGCCACTCCTGATTAAATTCTGTCCTGTTTATGTACACGTTTCTTAATAAAATCCATCCCCCCCCCCCAACCCCAATGTGATTTTCTCCGATTGTCTCCGATTTTCTCCGAGAATTTGTTTTCCCCGATTTTCTCCGAAAAAGACGCCATCTTTTTTTCGCCGATTTTCTCCGATTTTTTCCAAAAACGACGCCATCTTTTTTTCCCCGATTTTCACTCCGGGGTCTGAAGCACCTTCGGGAACAACACCCCGGGGTGTCAAGCACTTTCGGGGACCTGACAAATCCATCCCCCCCCCAACCCCAATGTGATTTTCTCCGATTGTCTCCGATTTTCTCCGAAAACGACGCCATCTTTTTTTCTCCGATTTTCTCCGATTTTTTCCGAAAACGACGCCATCTTTTTTTCAGCAGATATTCACCCCGGGGTCTGAAGCACGTTCGGGAACAACACCCCGGGGTGTCAAGCACTTTCGGGGACCAGACCCAACGGGTCTGCACTTGGTCTAGTATACTTTTAAAACTCTCTGGCTGTCGTCCGTCTGTACATCCGACGGCCTGCTTGACTTTGCCGCGCGGCCTTTGATACGGCCCCTGGCCCACACGGCGCGCGGAAAGGCCCACGTTTTTCGCCATTTCAAAAGAGATGACATTTATCTTTACGAATAGCCACTCCTGATTAAATTCGGTCCTGTTTATGTACACGTTTTTTAATAAAATCCATCCCCCCCCCACCCCCATCTCCGATTTTCTCCGATTGTCTCCGATTTTCTCCGAAAACGACGCCATCTTTTTTTCCCCGAGTTTTTCCGAAAACGACGCCATCTTCTTTTCGCCGATTTTCTCTGATTTTTTCAGAAAACGACGCCATCTTTTTTTCGCCGATTTTCACTCCGGGGTCTGAAGCACCTTCGGGAACAACACCCCGGGGTGTCAAGCACTTTCGGGGACCAGACCCAACGGGTCTGCACTTGGTCTAGTATACTTTTAAAACTCTCTGGCTGTCGTCCGTCTGTACGTCCGACGGCCTGCTTGACTTTGCCGCGCGGCCTTTGATACGGCCCCTGGCCCACACGGCGCGCGGAAAGGCCCACGTTTTTCGCCATTTCCAAAGAGATGACATTTATCTTTACGAATAGCCACTCCTGATTAAATTCGGTCCTGTTTATGTACACGTTTTTTAATAAAATCCATCCCCCCCCAACCCCAATGTGATTTTCTCCGATTGTCTCCGATTTTCTCCGAAAACGACGCCATCTTTTTCCCCCCGATTTTTTCCAAAAACGACGCCATCTTTTTTTCGCCGATTTTCAGCCAGGGGTTTGAAGCACGTTCGGGAACAACACCCCGGGGTGTCATCCATACCCCCACAAACCCCAATTTGATTTTCTACGATTTTCTCCGAAAACGACGCCATCTTTTTTTCGCCGATTTTCTCCGAAAACGACGCCATCTTTTTTTCGCCCATTTTCTCCGATTTTTTCCGAAAACGACGCCATCTTTTTTTCAGCACATTTTCACCCAGGGGTCTGAAGCACGTTCGGGAACAACACCCCGGGGTGTCAAGCACTTTCGGGGACCAGACCCAACGGGTCTGCACTTGGTCTAGTATACTTTTAAAATTCTCTGGCTGTCGTCCGTCTGTACGTCCGACGGCCTGCTTGACTTTGCCGCGCGGCCTTTGATACGGCCCCTGGCCCACACGGCGCGCGGAAAGGCCCACGTTTTTCGCCATTTCCAAAGAGATGACATTTATCTTTACGAATAGCCACTCCTGATTAAATTCTGTCCTGTTTATGTACACGTTTTTTTAATAAAATCCATCCCCCCCCAACCCCAATGTGATTTTCTCCGATTGTCTCCGATTTTCTCCGAAAACGACGCCATCTTTTTTTCCCCGATTTTCTCCGAAAACGACGCCATCTTTTTTTCGCCGATTTTCTCCGATTTTTTCCTAAAACGACGCCATCTTTTTTTCACCACATTTTCACCCCGGGGTCTGAAGCACGTTCGGGAACAACACCCCGGGGTGTCAAGCACTTTCGGGGACCAGACCCAACGGGTCTGCACTTGGTCTAGTAATAATTTAAATATAGAGTATTTTCCTTACCTGAAAAGCACAACATAGCTGCTTCCAGATCCAAAATAGAAAATCTCTCCTGAAACTTATAGAGAAATATCAAATCAATATCCTGCCATTGTAAAGGATTCCCTCTTTTGATTCAAAAGATTTTCAGTAATTCCAGACGCCACTGCAGTCACCTATTAACTGGCTCAGTAACTGCTGAAGAAGTGCCAGATTATTGGAACTGGTTATTAATAAAATAACCAGGAACACCATGTCATTTTCTCAATGTCTATTTAGTTTAGTTTTGAGGTACAGCATGATAACAGGCCCTATGGTGCACCGAGTCCGTGCTGAGCAATGATCACCCGTATACCAGTTCTATGTTATCCCAGTTTCACATCCTACACAGCAGGCACAATTCACAGAAGCCAATTAACTACTAACCTGCACGTCTTTGGGATGTGGGAGGCAACCAGAGCACCAGAGAAAACCCACAGGGAGAATGTACAAACTCCATGAAGACAGCACCCATAGTCAGGATTGAACCCAGGTCTCTGGCACTGTAAGGCAGTAACTCTACCGCTGCAGCACGGTGCCGCCCATTCATTGTGAAAAAATAGACACTTCAATGTTTTATCAACTTGAACTTAATTCAATTAGTTATATGGAGTCTTACTGTGTGGAAACAGGCCCTTTGGCCTAATATGCCCAAGCCAACCAACATGCCCTATTTACACCTGTATAGCGGCACCGGACGTGGTGAATAAAGGTGAGACGTCAGGTCGGTTCAAAGAGTCCTTTATTCAGTGCTGACACGTTAGGTTGGTGCCGACTATCATAACAGTGTTGCTGTAGCTGAGCGAGGTTGTTCCCTCGGGCTCAGCTACCGGTTGAACTCCTGGTGGTCTCGAGGTGAGATGACCTTAAGTACCAGGACACTCCCTCTAGCCCATGACATCACGTGCCCGCCTTCGTACTTCCTGACGAGGGTTCGAGCATAAGTGGCCCGTGTATAGGCTGCCGCCACAGGACGCCCCCCCCCAGAACCAGAGGAAGGAATAGCATGGACGAGGGCGGCTACTGCATGTGGGTCTGGGACACCCCGGGCGTGGGTTGGGACGGAGGGCCCACGGGCGCAGTAACGCTCTGCGTGGGCGATCCCGAGGTACCGAGGGGTGCGAGGGGACCGATGCAGTAACCGCCAGACAGAAGAGACAGTCGCATCTCCTCGACCAGCTAAGGGAGAGTGTCCTGTAAAATGCGGCCCCCAGGAATAGCTGGGAGACGTCGTCATCTTTGAGGGGAAAAAACAAAATAAAATAAACAAACCAATTTCTGAACCGGGCGTGGAGATGCAGTGAACACAAAAGGAACAGTAACAACACAAATTACAGTGCAATCAGTGTCCAAAGTTCAAATTGTCCAGTCTTCATAGTGTAGGATAGGAAAGCTGTGCAGCGTTGCAGTGACAGCCTCCGACCTGACGGTGGCGTTGTTGCCGGCAGTCAGGCTGCAGGGATGACATCCAGCTGGAAGGTGGCGCTGTGGACGGCGGTGAGGCTGCAGTGCCGGCATCCGGCCGGAAGGTGGCGCTGTGGATGGCGGTCAGGTGAGTTCGCTTTTCTCAGCGGCCATTTTAGTTGTAGTTTAGTGTGGCCGCTTGTTCGGGAGGCCGCGGTGGCCATTTTGCTGGCCGGCTGAGGCGGCCTTCACCAGCGATTGAATCCCTGGGCCGGACAGGCAGCCAGCCAGCGCCCAGGGATCTTCGGAGTCCACGCCGGTGAGGAGAAGGGCGTCTTCGGCAGGCGCCCCAGGTAAGCGCGCCCCATCGGGTGGCCAGGCGCTCGGCAGCGGCCGGCGGGGCCAGGTGCGGTGCAGGGCGTGGAGCCGTGGCTGCTGTGAGGCCAGGTGCGGTGCTGGGCGTGTAGCCGCGGCGAGCCTGTTGCAGTGCCGGGTCCGCGATGAGGTGAGGCCGGGGCAGGGCCTGGAGCGGAGAGGCCCGGTGCAGTGCAGGGCATGGAGTCGTGTTCACAGTGCGAGGCCAGGGCCAGATCCGTTGTCGGGAGTGGGAGAGCGGCAGGTACTCTCTCCGCTCCAGGGGCCGTCGGGCGTCTGTTGGGTTTGCTGTGGGCAGGATGCTGCTACGCTCGCAGCTCCTGCAGCAGCTGGTGGGGCAGCAGCAGCTGGTATAACCTCTCCGCTCCGGTGGTCGGCTCCGGGCAGGTCATGCGGGAGAGCTCGGCGGCCGTCACACAAGGCCTGGAGCCGTGTGGGGGTTGAATGCGGGTCCTGGTCCGTTGCCGGGAGCGGGAGAGTGGCGGCAGCCGCGGCTTCTCGGCTCCGGTGAGCAGCAGCTGGTGGGGAAGCGGCGGCATCCCAGATGTAGCGGCATACATTACCGCAGGGCCGGGTTGGCGGCAGCGTAGTTCTGCAGGGCTGGGCAGTCGGCTGCAGACATCAGGTCTCCCGAGGCTGCGTTCTTCAGGAGAAATCCAAATTTCAATTTGGACAGTCGGGGGTCACCAATATAGCGGCACCGGACGTGGTGAATAAAGGTGAGACGTCAGGTCGGTTCAAAGCGTCGTTTATTCAGTGCTGACACGTTAGGTTGGTGCCGACTATCATAACAGTGTTGCTGTAGCTGAGCGAGGTTGTTCCCTCGGGCTCAGCTACCGGTTGAACTCCTGGTGGTCTCGAGGTGAGATGACCTTAAGTACCAGGACACTCCCTCTAGCCCATGACGTCACGTGCCCGCCCTCGTACTTCCTGACGAGGGTTCGAGCATAAGTGGCCCGTGTATAGGCTGCCGCCACACCTGCCTGCATTTGGCCAATATCGTTCCAAACCTATCGTATTCATGTACCTGTCCAAATATTTCTGAAATGTTGCGATAGTACCTGCCTCAACTACCTCCTTCAGTAACTCATTCCATGCCCCCACCACCCTTTGTATAAAAAAAAGTAATCCCTCAGGTTCCTATTTCATATGTAAGATATCTGAGAGAATACTGTTCTTCCCTACACTTATAATTCTTAACATATTTGCTAACCAATATAATTTTAGAGTATAGGAACAACCAAAAGAACACGAAAAACAAAACATTTCCTGTATGGCTGTCATTTACGACAAACATCCATCCCAGATTATGCAATTCTACCCAAAACAGTTTTTGTTATGATTCTGATAAAGTTGCTTGAGATTCTTAGCAATTACAGGCTTGATTCATGCTCTTTCATTGGTAGTTCTCCTTAAAGGGGAACATTTTAGTTCATTAAAGTTACCTTTCAAAACTACAAAATGCGTCAAAACAATCCCTTCACATTTTGATTGGAAAATAATGAATAAAGAAAATGAAGTATTACACTAATTTCATTATGGTTGCCTCAAAACCCATTAATATAAGACAAGAAAACAATAATGCCACTTTAAATTTAAAAATACAAACATTTGTATAAATGAATGTCACCTGCTAAGTTCCAAAAGTGGCTTGTTCTGAAAGGCTTTGTTGGAGCTATATTTGTGCACAAGGTAATCATGTTTATTTCAAAAATAAAAAAGTATAAATTGAATATTTGATGCATTTGATATTATCTACTTCAATGGTTCAGTCTAGTTTCTTTAGAGTAGAGACTCCCTTTCAGGTAATTATTTTATTTGCTTCTAACAAGTAACTTCAGGCTGTCTAGTTTTGCACCTGCATTATATAAAATCATGGTCTTAAAAACTACCTAGACCATATTATGTGTGACACCATTTGTTGAAGCCAAATAATATTACTAAATTATTGACTTTAGGTCTCCATCTGTTGGATATACTGCCATCATCAAGGTAAGGTTTATTCATGTAGATTGCCCAGTTTAAATAGATTTAACATCATGTTTACTAAATGTATGCTCAGATTTCTTGATTGTTATGCATTTTCTGAAGAATATTGTAGATTATGGTTTTTATTTTGAAGTGAAAAGTGAGTTAATTTAACACTTGCATTACTTAAGCCTTAAGAGACATTACTTAAGAAAAAGGAATTACCTGATTGAGTTATACTGGCATTTGTTCAAGGGAAATGCACAAACTTAATCTGTATCATGATGTATTCCTTAGGGGAAAAAGATGATGAAGATTTATTAGTCCAATGTTTAACCTTTGAGGACGCTAAAGGAGTTAATGAAACTCTATGGTGGCATTGATATGAATAGCCATCAAGAGGTCTTTACAACATTGTTTAACAAAGTAAGTGCATGTTTTTTGTTGGTGTTATTACAGAATTTTAAATGTTTAATTAGTCCAATTTTAGAGTGAGCCATTGAGTCAAATGAGTTGGATGTTCTGCAACAAATGGCACAGAGTTATAGTCATGTTTTTCAGTGAAATGGCTCAAGCTTAATTGTTGTGGTCTGAGAACCTTTTAAAAGTGAAACCTATTGATCTATTTAAGATCCAGAAAAACTTAAATCAAGGTCAAAATGTATCAAAGGTTAAGAAATGGTACAATATGAGGGATTATCTCCAGTGTTCATGATTAAACAAAAAGCTACTGTAAAATGTAGATTGGTATTCAAAATATTTAAAATAGGAACTTACCCCTACGAGGAGCGGGCGAATGTCGCCTGGAAGTTGCTGCAGGAAAAAAAACCTGGTCCTTAACGGCAGCGCGGTGCGGGAGAGTCGCAGTCCAGGCCCGGTGGAAGGGGCACCAAGTTCTGTGCTCGGCGAGCAGCCGGAGCTGGGGTCCGAAACAGGCCTTACCTGGGCTAGGGGGCAGTGGTGCTTGGAGCTGGGGACAGCGGAGACCCGGAGCTTGGAGCAGCGGAGACCCGGAGCGTGAAGCCGGGCAGCAGGCAGCGGGCGGTGGAGCTTGGGGCCGGGCAAGAGGCAGCGGGGGAGCCGGTGCATCGGCCACAGGCCACCGGCAGGCGAAGATGGCGGGCATTGCTGCTGGTCTTGGCAGGTCTAGAGTAAAGCCTGAGATCTACAAGACTGTTGACGGTAAGGTTATTGTTGAGGATGAGTTACTTAACTTTCTTGCTGTAAAGATTAAGACCTTAAGCCAGGATGAGATCGTCCTTCTGGCTGCAAACACTTTTGATTCTGAGTGAATAGAGTCCTCGAAAAAAGTTCTGTTTGAACTCTGCCCCACTACACAGCGGAACGTTTCCCATAAAGGGGCACAGAAAGGCGTTAACAACATAAAGAGTTGCCTTAAAGTAATGAATGAGTGTGGCGAGAATACTCCCAGATTTGTCTCTCATTACTTGGATGAACTGCCGCAGGTGACATTTTCTAACATGGATGTCTTGAGCCTACTTCGGAGAATGGAGCAACTGTACGCTGAGGTCTGTTCTATGAAGCACGTCATGCAGCTACAGGCTGATGTAAGCGAAGATTTTCGTGCCATCACAGTGGAAATTGATCGGCGAGTGGGTGCATTGGAGCGCACCTTGATCACTACTCCAGTGTGTTCATTGGAGCACACCACTGACCTGACTCGGGGCAGGGGTCCGGATGTGTCGGCGGCGATGGATGGAGCCATTGGCATGGCAGATACAGCACTGGGAGCTGCACTGGCAGGAGCCTCTGGCTTAGTTGTTGGAGTGAAGGCTGCGGCGGTGGGCCTTGCCTTAAACGTGGAGAGGGTAAAGGCAATGAATAGTCCCAGTGGTTTAACGTTGCAAGACTCTCCAAAGTGGAGTCATGTTGTGAAAAATGGTCAACGTCATGCTCCAGAGAACACTGTTGGTGAGCCAAAACTGTGCACTATTACCACCGGGCAGAGAAAGAAATCCAGTAATGCTGTGCCTATTATTGGTACCGGAGCTGCGGGGAACATCAAAATGATCAAGACTAAGCTGGTGAGTGTTTTTGCCTCCAAGTTTTCACCGGATCTAGACGCCAAAACTTTATCTGTGTATCTTAAAGAAAAACTTGGCCCTGAGGTTACCTGTCAAAAGATTGACACTGTACACAGTAGATACTGTTCATTTAAAGTATCTGCGGAATGTAATGAGGTTGGCGAAATGTACAATCTGGAGCTCTGGCTAGAAGGGGCATTTGTCCGGCGCTATTACGAGCTGCGCAGGGTTGGAGTCATCGGATCAAGCACTGCGCCTGCCGCGGGGAGAATGAGTGTGCCTGCTGGTGCTAGGGGCACTCACTAGTCTCACTAAATGAACATTCGGGTACTATCGTACAACTGTCGTGGCCTGCGTTTGGGCCAGAGCGCAGGGGGATAAAGCTCGTCGCTCAGTTATTGACAACCTTCTGGGGAACTGTGACATACTATGTATGCAAGAGACATTCTTAGCGAAGCAAGACTTGGACAAACTCAATTCTCTCAATGACAACTTTCATGGGGCTGGGGAGTTTACAACTGACCTTGGCATGGGAATAGTCAGAGGTAGGATACCAGGGGGTGTGGCTATTCTATGGAACAAGAAGCTTGACTCATCAATAAATGTGGTTCGGCTTGATGCTGACTGGTGCATTGCCATACACTTTGCTCACAACGACAAGGAATTTGTTATCCTGAATACACCCTATTAATGCCAATAATCTTAGTGTCTGTAATAAGGTAAAATATCTAGGGCATTTTATTACAGAACAAATGACAGATGATGAGGATATTTATAGGCAACGACACATGCTGTATGTACAGGCGAATATTCTCTTGTGTAAGTTTGGTGCGTGTGAAGATGTCGCTATTTAGAGCATACTGCACACCACTCTACACTGCGCACCTGTGGTCGAACTATGGAAAGACAAGTTTGCAGAGACTAAAGGTGTCATATAACGATGCCATGAGAACACTGCTAAGGAAACCTAGATGGTGTAGTGCTAGTAACATATTTGTGGCGGCAGGAGTCAGTACTTTAGAAGCTATCCTAAGAAATCATATTTATAAATTCATTTGCAGGATAAATGACTCTAAAAATGTAATTATTGTGGCCTTGTCAAACATAAGGTTTAGCACTACACGCTACGAATCCCAGTAGTGGAGACACTGGTATCATTGTCTCGTTGTAGGACATTGATCATTCTTTTATTCTGGATTTTAATTCATGTATTGTGTTTTTTTATTTTTTTATATATAATTTTACTTCGGAGTCACGTGAGTGATTCCGTGAAGAAATCCCGCCAGTGCGCATGCGCGTCATTACGTCAGCCGCATTGGCGCATGGAGGCTGGAGAGCTCCTCCAGTGATAAGTATTTTCAACTCCAAGGTAAGTGAAAAAACTTTGTTGGAGTTTCCGGTCCGTTTGCTGTGGTGCTCTGTTGGACAGATTTTCGCAGGCACCATGGACAAGACGGGCAAGGGTAAGAGGCGAGCCGCGAAACCGGTAGACAGCCGTGGGAGTGCGGTAGGTGAAAGGCTGCCTCATACCCCTGCACAGTCGCCGGCTGGGAGCGTGGTGACTGTGGGCTTGGGTTTAAAAACAACGGAGCCAGCGCCAGTCGGGCGCAAGGCAACGCACAAGTCCGTCAGGCCCATGGAGGAGGAGTCGGGTCGGGAGGATTCGCCTCCAGGGCTGGATACCACTTTTGAGCGAATATCCCAAATGGAGAGCCTGTTACACAGGTTGCTCGAACAAGGCACACTCAGGGAGGAGTGGAGTCAGAGCCAGGCTGGAGAAGCCAGGCCAGCAGCACCTAGTAAAGGGCTGCTTGAGAGCACCCTCATTGATGAGGCGCGTGCACTGGGTCAGCAGAGTTCTGACCCCGACTCTTGACGGTGAGGCCAATTCACGATTCGCTGCCCCGTCAGAGTCCGGAGAGCCACTGGGAGAAGAGCTGGCCTCCACGATCAACTATTTGGTCTCACATCAGCTCCAGCAGCTTACAGTGGACGAAACTGCCAAAAAGCACGAGACCCCGAGTAACTGGCGCAATGGGCTAAGTGTTCGGCTGGCAACCGGAAGGTAGCCGGTTCGAATCCCGCTTGGAGTGCATACTGTCGTTGTGTCCTTGGGCAAGACACTTCACCCACCTTTGCCTGCGTGTGAATGTGTGTGAAAGTGTGTGAATGTGTGTGAGTGATTGGTGGTGGTCGGAGATTAGCAGCCACGCTTCCGTCAGTCTGCCCCAGGGCAGCTGTGGCTACAGAAGTAGCTCACCACCACCGAGTGTGACTGAGGAGTGAATGAATAATGCGATGTAAAGCGCCTTGAGTATTAGAAAGGCGCTATATAAATCCCATCCATTATTATTATTATTATTATTACTAAAAGCATCGGCAGTGAACCAGGTCATATGGGGTCAGATGGGCTTGGGCATGCGAGCCCAAGAAATAAAATTGCAGAGAATTTTGAAGCTGCTGGGTTCAGAAATAACGGCGTTTGCAAGAACGATGGATGGAGGGCAGATGACAGAGTTGCATCAAGAGGCACTGGGATTGCTACGTAGCGCCCACTTTGAGATCAATTGTCTCAGGAAGGGTGCCATTCGGCCCACCATCAACCCCAAGTTTGCAGCACTCTGTAAGCCCAGCAACGTGCAGCCACCCAACTTACTCTTCGGAGAAGACCTCGCGAAATGGGTAAAAGAGTTGGATGACGAGGCAAAAACTGCAGGGTTGATCAAAACACCGATGGTCGGCAAGTTTGTGAAGAGGAGGTATCCCTACAGACGACATACAGATCCTGGGCCTACACCAGGACCAAGTCGGCTGTCGACGCACGTGCGTAGTTGGCGCCCTGCAGCGGGAACACGGACAAGCGTGGGGTTTCCCGCCAGGAATCGGGGACCACAGGTCACTCAGGTTACCAAGGAAGTAGGTGGGCCTGGTTTCTCATGTGAACATATTAAAGGCAAAACAGCCAAGGGTTGGAGACAGATTACATTTGTTCTATAAGAATTGGAAACAAATTACTTCAGATCCATTTATTCTGAGTATTATTCAAGGGTTTAGAATTGAGTTCGATCCAAATGGTGATTTGCCCTCCAGCATGTTCCTAGGAGAACACTCCAATTTTCATAAAAAGAAGTCATGGAGGTTCAGGTTGAACTTGACAATTTGTGTAATAAAGGAGTAATTGAAAGGTTGGTTTTTCAAGCCCACCTAATTTGTGTCTAATATTTTTCCATGACCTAAAAAGGACGGAGGATGTAGAATTACTTTGGATCAGACAAGTCTTAATCCTTTTGTACAGTATAGACACTTCAAAATGGAAACATTTGTGACTGCCAAACAACTTTTTCCCAGAGCATGTTATATGGCAACTATAGATCTGAAAGATGCATATTATCTCAGTGTCTGTTCATTTGAAAGAATATTCACTAAATTGTTAAAGCCAATACTGGGGCTACTTAGAGTCCAGGGTCATGTGGTGATGGCTTTACTGGATGATATCCTAATTATAGGACGAACAACAGAATTAGCTGAGTCATCTGTGCAAGTTGTTAGATCCACTTTTCAAAGTTTTTTTTTAAATTCATCCAGAGAAATCAAGTTTAATACCACTTACAACAATTGATTATTTGGGTTTCACAATTGATTCAATTCGTATGGTAGTAACTTTGCTCAAGGAAAAAAGGGTGGAGCTAATTGACGGTTGCATTAACCTGTTGAATGAGCAACGACCTTCAATTAGACAGGTGGCCAGCTTGCTGGGAAAATTAGTGGCAGCTTTTCCGGCAGTGCAATATGGGCCATTGCACTACCAGCAGCTAGAAAAGGCGAAAGGAACAGGCACTGAGGATGCATTGCGGCCATTTTGATAGGCCCATGCAGTTAACAACAAACACTGCTTCTGATTTGCAGTGGTGGATTCAACATGTCTCCAGTAGTTCCAGCAAAGTATTGATTGAACAGCCTTCCATGATCTTACAGACTGATGTCAGTGCACTAGGAGGATGCCACTGATATGACATCCAGCTGCGGAGGCGGATGGAATATGGAAGAGGCATTGTTTCTGCAGACATGGGGAATCAACTATTTAGAGCTGTTGGGAGGTTTTTATGGGTTTAAAGCTTATTGTTCTAACACAACTAACCTGCATGTTCAGCTTCAAATTGACAATACTACAGCAATAGCATATATTAATCACATGGGTGGAATCAAGTCGGTGTCTTGTGACAGATTGGCTAATCGAATCTGGACTTGGTGTATTGCCAAAAATATTTGGATTTCAGCTATATATCTACCAGGTAGATTCAATATAGTAGCAGACACCAGGTCGCGAAAATTCCATGACAACATAGAATGGATGTTGAATCGGGATGTATTCTATGATATAGTAGTGAGATTTGGAAGGCCAGATATCGACTTGTTCGCATCCAGACTCAACCACCAGCTACCGAGATATGTGTCATTGAAACCAGATACTGGGGCATTAGCGATTGATGCTTTCTCGCTATATTGGAGTGGTATGTTTCTACCATTCTGTCTCATAAGTCGGCGTCTGCTCAAAATCAAGCAGGATGCCGCCTCTGGGGTGCTGGTGGTACCGGACTGGCCTACCCAGCCATGGTTTCCTTTGATATTGGAATTAATGACACAACCTCTGATGGAGGTCCCCAAAAGAAGGGATTTACTGGTGCATCGGGTAACTGGAGAGCAACATCCGTTATATGACCGTATGGATCTGTTAATTTGCAGGTTTTAAGAAGGCCATATCTCGGGCGAGGACTGTCTGGGCGTACTGTGGACATGCTCACTGCAACCTGGAGGAAGAGTACTCAAAAGCAGCACATTTCTTATGTAAAGAAATGGAAAAATTTCTGTGTACAAAAGAATATTGAATATTGTACGGCAGTTATCTCGCATGTCCTAGATTTTTTGTCAACACTCTATTACGATGAGGGGTTGAGTTATAGTGCGATTAATTCAGCCAGAAGTGCATTGTCCTCGTATTTATTGATGGGATCAGAAAGACATCCTGTTGGGTCTCATCCTCTCGTTTCCAGATTGATGAAAGACATTTTTAATTCCAGACCTCCTAAACCTAGGTACATGGCAATCTGGGATGTAAGTGTGGTTCTCAAGCTACTTCGTCAATGGACTCCTGGTACGTCTCTGACTTTGGCCAAACTCGTCATGAAGGTGGTCATGCTTATGGCACTAGTATCAGCACAGCGAGTGCAAACATTGCAAAAGTTACAGATAAACAGGATGGAAGTAGCTCCAGATAATGTTATGTTTTACATTTATGACCTACTCAAACAAAGCAGGCCAGGTGTGACAGGATTCAAGATTGTTTTCTCAGCATATCCCACGGATCCATGTCTATGTGTTAAGACATATTTGCTGCAATACATTGAGGCCACAAGGGCTTTACAAAATATGGAAACAGGGTTGTTTATCACTCACAAAAAAACACACAAGAGAGTGTCAGTGCAGACAATTTCAAGTGGTTAAAACAAGTCTTGATTGCTGCAGGTATTAACACTGATGTTTTTACATCCCATTCCACTAGGGCAGCAGCAACTTCGGCATCCAGGGCGATGGACGTCCCCGTCGACCATATTCTCGCAGCCGCCGGGTGGTCCAATGAGTTGGTGTTTCAACAATTTTACCATCGGCCAATTGCCGATACGGGGCTGTTTGCAAATACTATATTAAGTTCTGTTTAAGTTTCCCCTGGGTTTGAGGGGATACTGTTAATTCTGTTATTCAAATAAATTAGTTACTGCATTTTCATGCAATGTAATTATTAATGCATTATTGATTATTTCTCGTTTTCCGAGTCAATCAATGCAGTGAGAAGCCGGGATTTGAATCTGCGGCATGAAATCACAAAGCTTTGAATCCTTCACGGAAGCACTCACGTGACTCCGAAGTAAAATAGTAAGATTAAACGAGAACTTACCAGTTTGAAGTTTGATCTTTATTTTATGAGGAGTTACGTTGGTGATTACGTGCCCTCCACGCCCAACCCTCTCTCATAAGTTCAGCTGGTAGTTCTCAAGTTACTCATTTTACTATGTTACTTCGTTAATTGTTGTTTGTGATTTCATACCGCTGCTTTGAAGATTGACGTGCATGCGCACTGGCGGGACTTTTTCATGTAATCACCAACGTAACTCCTCATAAAATAAAGATCAAACTTCAAACTGGTAAGTTCTCATTTAATCTTACTATTTATGATGCTTTTATTTAATATACTAAGATTTTATATGTAGTTTATGATGTTTTTAATATGCAATGCATTTTTATGTAATGTTGCCCCTTGTCTGGACCTTTGAGTCTGAAATAAAGTTTATTATTATTATTATTATTATTATTATGTTACAGGGAGAATAGGATTGAGAAGGAAAGATAGACAATTCTGCGCCTTTGACCATGATTGAACGGCGGAGTAGACTCGATGGGCCGAATGAGCTAATTCTGCGCCTATGACTTATGAACTTATGAACCTTCTGCCAGGGCACGGGCCTTGAGATGAATGTGAAAAAGACCAAGGGTTTCCATGTGGTCAACAAGAGAAAGACATGTCTACAATCCATTAAATAACTGGACAATAAACAAGGGCTCAACCGATCACATAAAACCAGGGGAGATCGAGAAATATCCCGGTGCATGTGTCGACCCGCTGCTCAGGGGTGACCAATGAAAACTGGTACTTAAAACTGGATAAATAGTTTGACAGCCTTAAGAACACCAAGCTGAAACCATTTTGAAAGATTGAGATCCTTAGGGCCCACATGGTCCCAAGATTGTATTACCACCTTATCCTCATTCTTATTCTCTAGGCTTTAGCCAGAGTGTGGTGAATCTGTGGAATTCATGGCCACAGAAGCCTGTGGAGACCAAGTCAATGGATATTTTTAAGGCAGAGATAGATAGATTCTTGATTAGTATGGGTGTCACGGTTAATGGGGAGAAGGCAGGAGAATGGGGTTGAGAGGGAAAGATAGATCACCCATGATTGAATGGCGGAGTAGACTGATGGGCCGAATGGCCTAATTCTGCTCCTAACACTTATGAACTCACGGAAGCATCCCAGAACAGGAAGTCTTATAAAGAAAACAGCAAAGGAGATCCTCCACATGCCGAGTGAAACCACGGATGGTAGCCTATATGCACAGAATTGTGATGGAGCCTACCAAAATTAGACACATACCATCTGCAGTCGTTAGGAAACAACTATCCTTGGAACACTCGGATGTTAAAATTATCAAGGCTTCATTCCAAATGGCTGGAAAGGAAGACATCACTCAGTTCTACAAGAAATCGAAGAATTCCAGAACAAAAATACACCACCTGCAAGAGATGGAGAAGCCCCGGAGTAAATCCATTCGGACATAACATATCATGAATGTTTGACGGCTCTGAGCCTGTACTTGCTGGAGTTTAGAAGGATGAGGGGGGACCTCAATGAAACTTACCGAATAGCAAAAAGTCTGGATAAGCCAGGCAGTAGTGCCCAACTGCCTCAAAAGTGCCACCATCGTTCCCGTCCCGAAGAAGCCCAACCCAGCCTGTCACAATGACTTTCGTCCAGTGGCTCTCACACCCATATTAATGAACTGTTTTGAGAGGCTGGTCATGCAGCACATCAAAAACTGTCTCCCTGCCAACCTGGACCCACTGCAGTTCGCTTACAGAGCCAACAGAGGATGCAGTCTCTACAACACTCAACCTCGCACTATCACATCTCGACCGGAAGAACACCTATGCCAGGATCATCTTCATAGACTTCAGCTCGGCTTTTAACACAATCATCCCACAGCAGATGGTGGAGAAGCTGAAGCTGTTGAAGGTGGACACTGGCACTTGCAACTGGGTCCTTAATTTTCTGACGCAGTGGCAGCAGACAGTCAGGGTGGGCAGCCGGACATCAAGAACCATCGAAGTGAGCACTGGCTCACCCGAAGGCTGTTTCCTAAGCCCCCTGCTGTTCAGTCTGCTTACTCATGACTGCACTGCCAGACTCAGCAATAATTAAATCAATAAGTTCGCTGATGACACAACAGTGGTGTGTCTCATCAGTGACAACAATGAGTCGGCATACAGGATGGAGGTGGAGCTGCTTAGAATGGTGCAGATCTCACAATCTCACCCTCAATGTGGAAAAGACAAAGGAGACAGTTAGGCACCTGTCAAAGCAAGCCACTGTTCGGTCTGAATGTCTGTTTTTAGTTCAAATTTTAGGCCTATTTTTTTTAGATATGTTAATTTTAATTTTAAAGTTGTATGTATTTATTCTGTTTTTATTAACTGCACTGATGGGAACTGATTGAGAAACAATGTTTTTGTTTCTTCTGTGTATGTAAGTACTCAGTTAAAATGACATTAAAGCAAATACTGAATACTGAATGTGGGGAGGATGTTTTCTCCAGTGGGAGTCTTGGACCAGAGGGGACGGCCTCAGAATAAAAGGACGTACCTTTAGAAAGGAGATGAGGAGCAATTTCTTTAGTTGGTGGTGAATCTGTGGAATTCATTGCCAGACAGCTGTGAAGGCTAAGTTATTGAGTATTTTTAAAGTGAAGGTTGACAGGTTCATGATTAGTAAGGGTGTCAAAGGTTGTGGGGAATAGGCAGGAGAATAGGGAAAGGAAGATCGGTCATGATTGAACGGCAAAGTGCATTAGATGGGCTAAATGGCCTAATTATGCACCTAGGACTTATGAACATAACACCGACGAAGGAAGAAAAAGCCACCTAACATTTATTGGAACAGGAGAGGCTTAGAGTTCTGATAGTGGGTGAGCCTTCACAATAACAGCTGGGAATCACACCAGTTTATAAACAGACTCTTGCTGAGGTGTAATCTATACCCAACAAGATGCACTATCAGACATTGAAGGGCTCAATACGTGAAAACGTGCAGGTGTCAGAGGTTATGGGGAGACGGCAGGAGAATGGGATTATGAGGGAGAGATAGATCAGCCATGATTGAATGACGGGATAGACTTGATGGGCAGAATGGCCTAAATCTGCTATCACTTATGACATTATAATATCCCTCTAACTCTTTCCTTTCCATGCACCTGTTCAATTGTCTTTAGGAAGGTTGAAAGGAGATGGCTGAACTCTCTTATTGCCTATCCCTTGTGGCATGAATATTACTTGCCATCAGCCTCATAATATCAGCCTCAACATGGAATTTGTCAAGGCCTCTGATTCCCTCAAAATATATGATTGGAGGGTAGGGCTGTGCCCTCACCAGCAAACAGCCAAATTTCTAACGTTGTTGTTAGGCGGCATTTGGATCATGTACGCTGTCGAACCTACGTAAGACGCAATGAAGCTATAGAAATGGTTCCTGTTGTCAACGACCAAGCTACTTCAGTCTGAAGAAGGGTTTCAGCCCGAAAAAGTTGCCTATTTCCTTCGCTCCATAGATGCTGCTGCACCCGCTGAGTTTCTCCAACATTTTTGTGTACCTTTGATTTTCTAGCATCTGCAGTTCCTTCTTTAACACTAAGCTACTTTAGTAGATGGACCAAAGGACACTGCATTGAGTAACAGTGAACATCACAGCCAACTGCCCCCTCCACCAGCTGAACACAAAGATACTTTCTTGATTAGTTGGGGTGTCAGGGATTATGGGGAGAAGGCAGGAGAATGGGGTTAGGATTGAGAGATAGATCAGCCATGATTGAATGGTGGAGTAGAAATTATTTAATCATTCTTCTATGAACATCTATCTGTTGATTTTCCTCTTTTGAAGTTCCCTCCTACAGGGGGGAGGGATGAACCGTCCTGAACGGTTAATTTACGTGCATGTGTACCGGCATCTTACATGCATGGGCGCTGGCTTCTTACACGCAATTCCAGGAACGTCACGGGTGTGCGCCTACATGGAAGATTAGGAACGCCGTCCATTCAGAGGACCGAGACGCGGGACACCATTTGTTAAGCTGCAGCCATTTTATGTAAGTTAGGCTGATGTACCATGTTGGAAGTTAGATAGGAAATAACTGTTTTAATTAGTTACTCCGTTGTTATTGTTCCGGGCAATACATAACAGTAATGACGAAAGTAAGATTATTGCACCATGAGCTGAAGATAGTTAGGCCCAACTGCTGATGGAACTCAGCTGGGAGACCAGAATTTGTTTTGTTTTTTTAGTTTAGAGAAACAGTACAGAAACTGGCCCTTCAGCCCTGCGAGTCCTCACCGACCAGCGATCCCCACACATTAACACTATCCTACACACTCAAGACAATTTACCTGTATACCTGTACGTCTTTGGAGTGTGGGAGGAAACTGAAGATCTCGGAGAAAACCCACGCAGTCACGGGGAGAATGTCCAAACTCCGTACAGACAGCACCTGTAGTCGGGATCGAACCCGGGTCTCCAGCGCTGCAAGAACTGAAAGGCAACAATTCTACTGCACCGTGCTCAGTATAATTTCAGTTGATTTCAGTTTGATTTCAGGTTTAAATGGAGCTCAATCATTTTAGAAGGGCTAAGGAACATAAATACAACACGTACAATGGAACATAATGGAAGGAAGGGAATTCTTACCTTAAGTGTTTGATCACTCCAGGAATGGTGTTAGTGAACATTTTACACCATATAATTGTTTAAAAAGCAGAAGAGATAAACTAGAGTTGCAGGCCAATTATTTTAACTTGCGTGGTTGGAAAATTGTTGGAATTAATTGTCCTAGTACTATTTCGTGGTTTAGAAGGAAATGTTGCAAGAGAGCGCGAATGCTGGAATCATTTTGTATTAAAGGAGACCGCAGAGGACAATAAAGTTCACTTTCCAGAAGAAGTGATAACCACTTTGAAGAATAATTTCTATGTGGATGATTGCTTAAAATCCATGTCTACTGAGCAGGAAGCAATTCAAATGGTAATACATCTGACTTCCCTCTGCAATAAGGGAGGATTCACGCTTTCCAAGTGGATCACCAACAGTCATGTTGTATTGGAAAACATTCCACCAGATGGAGACCAGAGAATTGGATTTGGACAAAGACAATTTGCCAATGGAAATAGCATTGGGACAGCACTGGTGCATTGAAACAGATGTGTTCAAGATCGCTGAACAGATGTGTTCACGATGTGTTCAGCAGACCACTTCTTAAGCAATAAGAGATGCATCAATGGACCAGAGTTTCTCTGTAAGCCAAACAGAGAACGGCCAAAACTTGAGCTGGGATTTGAAATCTCTGCTAATGATCCGGAGATTATACAAAACTATCTTCAATCTGCAGCTCAACATTCAATTTAATTATACTGTATTATCGCACGTACCCATGTACAGTGAAATTCTTTGTTTTTGATTACATTGCACAAATTACGCAAAGTGTCGCCACGTGTCTGGTGTCAGAAAAGTTACAAAAATAATCATTAGGGTCCCGATGGACACTCTTTGTTCTCGGCCACCCCGTCCCTAGGTCTCGCCTTGTCCACAGCGGCCTACCCCTTGCCGTGTCCCTCATTGTTCTCGGTGGACCCCTTCGCCGGGTCGCTCCTTGTTCATGGAGTCTCCCCCCAGCACGGAGATCCTCTTTAGTGTCGGCACCTCCCCTTTCATCCCCCCCCCATCCCCACTCTGTTCTTGGCAGTCTCTCCCCCTCATACGGTTCGCCAGCGAGCCATCCATCTCCTCTCCAGTCCACCAGTTTTTCTGCCACGGGGGTTCTCCTCCCACAGACAACCTTGAAGACACGAGACGTTAGACCCCTCCCCCCCTCCTCCGACCGACCCCTTGTCCAGCGTCTGCCGGTCCGACTCTCTCCTCCTTCCGGTCCCCTGTTTTCGGGGATCGAGTGGGAGACGAGCCTCGGGGCCCACTGCAGGCCGGTCCCCTGTCCGTTGCTCTGGTGGCTCAGGGTCAGGCCTTGGGGGCAGCTTCTCTCAGCAGCTCGTGGCCTGTCGGGGCCTCTGGCCAGGTCCCCGGTTCTGCAGGTCCCGCGGACCCTCAGCATGGCTTCTGCCGCGCGGCTCCCTTGGGCCCCAACATGAGCAAGAGTGTACAATTGTGACTCTCCATGTGAAACTGGCCATTAATGGAAGTGGTGATTATGTGGTGGCCCTAGCTCACCATTCTGGCTTGGGTAATAAAATTGGTAAGGAACAAAGCTTTGGATGCTACACAGCCACTCCGTGTTTGACCCGAGATGGCTGATTTATCCGTATTTAGAATGACACACTTGTTTAATCAATATCGAAGCCTAATTTTCGCACTCATACATTTGAAATAATGCGCTCAAATTTTCTCTACCCACCATGTCGAGAAAATGTCCATCTGCCTTACCAGGGGAGACTAATGCTAAAAAAGACTCAAAAACCTCAAAAGACAGTTGAGATGAGATTAGATATGATCCCTACTCGCACTCCCCTCCCGAGAGGCTAACCAGGTGTCCAAATGGATGTTGTGATGCGTCTAGCATAGTTACATGCTGGCGTTGCAGTGTGGTAGGACAGTGCTAGTGATTGTGAGTGCTTGTGTTAGTGTTTGCCAGTGCAGTACCTTCTCCACCACCACTGGTGAAGAATGTGACTCGCCACCACAAGCTCACAGCAATGTGAAGAGAGCCGGGTGCGCCAGTCTCTCTCTGCCGGTACAAAGCCTCTCCAACAGCACGTCTCCTGTGATGTCTCCCCGTGGCGGCACATGGAAACCGGGCACCGTCCCGACTCAGGCTGAACTACAGAGGACTCAGAGGAGGTCCGGGCACCAGACACGCGGCACGCAGGCCCACCGAGTGGTGGACACACCCGGGTGCCCGTGAACCAGATCCCCAGCTATGGGTAAATAGTCCCACTGCCTTGTGGGAGCTTTTGGTGAAGCCAAGGCTAAGGGAATAACCCAGACAGAAAATCTGGAGTGGAGCCCCAATAGGAGGATTGATATCTCATTTTTGGCATTCTTCCAGCAGCTCCTGCAGCCAACCTGGTGCCATACGACGTGCCTGGCACTCCTTTGGATCCCACCTGTTAGGTCGTGGGGGCTGACGTTTGGAAAACCCAAGGTTTCCATCTTTTCCCCAGGCCTGCGCCCTGGAGAGGAACTTGAGCGCAGGAGGGAGCAGTTACGAGTGATAAGCCCGACTCGATCCCATTGCGGCAAAGACCATCTCTCGAGAATTGGGCTGGTCAGCCACAGCATGCATTGCGGCCAATGAAAGATGTGATCAACCACCTTCAGAGAGGAATGTGTGTGTTAGATGTTGGCTGCATGCTTGATTTAAGTGAGAGCACTGTTCATAGCATTTAACACAACGTTGAGAAGATAGAGAAAAGTGCTCAATCAGGGAAATCTGCAAGTGCAATGAAAACATCTTTTAGTTTAGCTTCGAGATACATTGCGGAAACAGGCCTTTCGACCCACCGAGTCCACACCGACCAGTGATCCTCACACATTAGCACCTTCCTGCACACACACACACACACACGAGGGACAATTTACAATTTATACTTATTCTAGACAATTAACCTACAAACCTGTACGTCAATGGAGTGTGGGAGGAAACCGAAGATCTTGGAGAAAACCCAAGCGGTCACGGGGAGAACGTACAACCTCCAAACAGACAGCACCCTTAGTCAGGATGGAACCCGGGTCCCGGGCGCTGCAAGCGCTGTAAGGCAGGAAATCTACCGCTGCGCCACCATGCTGCCCTCTAATGCTCGGAGTTTTACAATGGAACACATGGATGTGGTTCGAAGATCAAAATCAGTGCAACATGTTCCTAGCCCGGGCAAAAACCTGCATAATCTATGAACAATAACAAAACGATGCAGAAGGCCCAGTAAAGCCATTCAATGCAAGTTCCGGTTGGTTCGCTAACTTCAGGCGAAGATACGGTTATCACTATATAAAGATGAATGGGGAGACTGCATCTGCCGACGCCATGTCCGCCGAGTGGTTCATCTAGATCAGGGTGTCAAACTACCTGCCCGCAATGATTTGGGGGAAAAAAAGTATATTCACGACCATTTATTATGTATCTGTAAGGCAGCCGTTCTCTCTCTCTCGCCGCTCTCTGGCTCGACGCTCTCTCTCCCACCATTGTCTGTGCCGCCTGCTATGCCAGCAGCTTGTTAGGTGTACTTAGAAAACAATAGGCGGCAGTTAACCATCCGCTGTGCAGAAGCACCTCCCACTCTGCACTGAAGACCACTAGAGCCCCACATGTCGTCAGACACAGTTTAAACACAAGTAGTACTCAGGTACGTAACACCAGTAGCAAGGCTGAGACTGTTTGCTGCTGTGGTTCAAAATACTTTCCAAGAAGAGGAAAGTTGACATCGAAGGTCAGATATTCAACGATAATTGGAAAGATATGTTTTTCTTCTGTGGGGTCAACCTATGTGTCTGATATGATCGCAACAAGTGGCTGTGACAAAAGAGTACAATATCAAACACTATCAGACATCACATGGAGAAAAATATGACAAGTACGCAGGACGACACAGAACGCAAAAGGTAAACGAGCTTGAAGCAGCTCTGAAACTTCACCAAAAGTCAAGAGACTCATGATGGAGCTGTCAAGGCCAGCAATATTATTGCCAACAAAATAGATGCTGCGTCAAAGCCACACACAGAGGGGGAATTCATCAAAGCATGCATGCTGACGGCGGCTCAGCTGGTGTGCCCTGAGAAGAGACAGGCTTTTGGTAATATCAGCTTATCAAGAAATACTGTGGCAGAGAAAATCGGGGACCTTGCAGGAGATTTGAATTAATCAACTAAAAGATAAAGTGAAGTCATTTATTGACTTCACTATTGTAATTGATGAGAACACCGACGTGATAATATTTATTTGTGGTGTTGCTACATCTTTGACCCTCACTGAGGAGTTTGTGGAGATGGTGCCCATGACAAACACCACAACAGTTGACTGCAGTCACGCTGTCAGTGTGGCAACAGGTGGCGCACTGTCCATGTCGGGCAAAAGGCAGGTGTTGTTGTGCAACTCAGAGAGAACGTTCAGACAGCGAATCCAGAGCAGGAATTCTGGAATTGTCATTGTATTATACACCAAGAGGCGTATTGTACCAGGAGCCTGAAAATGGACAGTCATGGATGTAGTGCTCAAAACGGTTAATTTATTCGAGCCAAGGGACTCAACCATAGGCAATTTGACACTCTTTTGTAATGAATATTGTGATTCATTCATTTTCTGACTATTCTATTATTGTAAATGTGATCACTTCAATACAAATTAGAGGCTAACTGTGTTCATTGTGTGAGTTTGATTGCTGGAAACAGGTTAATAGAAATTAGTTGCACTTGTATAGCCTACATTTACAATTTGTTTCGTTAGGTCTACATTTTTGTCTGCTAATGTTGGATTTCAAATGGTTTAATGGAAAGAGTGGGGCTCCCAAAACAATCTTAGCTAAAATGGCATTATTTTTTCTATCTCTCATCACAACTTTCTTGTACCCTACAATTAATTGATAAGTAAGTGAAGTCGTTTTTCTTGATTTACGAAAAGCCTTCGATACTGTGAACTATCAGATCTTGATGACCAAATTATCTTATTTTAACCTCTCTCTGAGCACGATGAAATGGATTGAGTCATATATGGTACAGAGAAAACAGTGTTAGAGTACGCAACATTAAATCTGCAACTTCTGAAAACACTCTTGGTGTACCTTCAATCTTGGGACCGCTATTATTCAGTCTATACATTAATGATCTACCAAGTAGCTGTCCATCAAATGTAACTTGCCAGATGTATGCTGATGATGCAGTCGTGTATGTACATGCCAAAAACAAACATCAAGGTACACAAGATTTATCAGCTGCTATGATTAATGTGCCAAACTGGGTGCAATGTTCTGATCTACATCTTAATGTGTCAAAGACCGTCTGTATGTTTTTCTCCAAAAAGGCAAGTACTGATGTAGATCCTGATGTGTTTGTACATGGAACAAAACTTGAAATTGTACGAGTTTAAATATTTAGGAATCATGATCGATTCACAGCTCTGCTTCAAACAACAAATGAAAAGAACAGTAAATATAATTAAATCTAACTTGTCCAATTTTAGATATATTAGGAATAATTTAACTATTGATTCAGCTAAACTATATTTTAATGCAATGATTATGCCATATATGACCTACTGTATAACAAGTTGGACACTGGCATGTAAGTCCACACTAAAGCCTGTTGAAATTGCTTATAAACAAGCCCTAAAAATTCATGACAAAAAGCCCTGAATGTACCATCACTGTAGCATCATGAAGAAATGTGATCTGCTGAGCTGGGAAAACGTAATAAAATATGCAGATTCTATCTTGGTTTACAAAACCTTCCATGGACTAGCCCCACCTCAGTTAAAGGACTTTATAAAGAAAAACACAAATAGGTCGACTAGAGCAGGCTCCAGAGGTGATTGTCTAGTCCCATTTAGGAAATGTGTTTTTGGGCAGTCAGTGTTTTCATATCGAGCGTCGCAGACCTGGAACACAACACCAAGCGTCATACGGGATCTGCCAACCTTTACCTCATTTACCAAACATCTAAAAACATGGTTACTGGAAAATCAATACTGCACTCATAATCTACCTTAAAATTATCCACCGTTATCTGGTCTGTCATAAGCTGCATTGTTTATTGTACACTTTATTGTTATTTTTCTTATTTTATTGTTATTTTGTTTTCTTATTGATTGATTGTGTTGTGATGTGTTTAACTTGTTTATTTAACATCAACCTGCCAAAGGGACTAAAGATGTAAATTAGCGACTGGTTATAATCTTGCATATTTACATGTAAATGTTTATCAATATGCACTGTCCCTGTTTAAAAAACAAACAATTAAAAAAATTAAATAAATTAATAAAAATACCAATCATAAAAGTAATGCTTGCTAGGCAATCTTCTTCATAAGAAATGAAAGTCATAAAGTGAAACACTTTGAAGTTATAGCAGAGACTGAGACACATGAGAGCAGGTTGAAAAAACGATGGCAACGAAAGCTGTGGGAGCACGCGTGCGTTCGCGCGTGTACAACAGATCCAGCTCGCATGAAGTCGTTTTTGCCCATTCCGGCCCGTGACCTAAAATGAATTTGACACCCCTGATCTAGATCCTAAAGGCTATTATTGAGGAGGGGGCTATTCTGCAAGGCAGATTTTCAATCAGAACGAAACAGCTCTTTTCTGGAAGAGAATGTCGGTTCGAATACATATATCTCTCGCGAGTACAAAATGGCAATTGGTTTCAAGGCATCGAAGGATCGTTGCACCTTACTGTCAGGGGCAATGCTGAAGGTGGCTACAAATTAAAATCAGTGCCTGTGCATCATTTGACAAACCTCCATTTGTATATTTATTTCCCAAGCCTAGCCGAGAAGGGGAAGAGCACAGGAGATTTAAAAAGCAGCCATTAAGGTAAGGACTTGGTAGTTTAAGAACAAACAGGGGCCAGGCTTCTGCAGAGTGGCCATTTTGCAGCAAGCGTAGTGAGAATGGATGAGTGTGAGTTCCAGGTGTGGAGTTTGAGGAGCAAGTGCTGAGGCGTTGGCTTGTGAGATTTGCCGCTTCCGCAAATAAGTTCACAAGCTGCATTGGTAATTAAGACCAGAGATATTTTTGTGTGTTATGTAAAATAAATTAATTTCAGGTTCTTTACATCACAAGTATTTTCCTAAAAAGTTACCCACAACTTTATGTTGTAAATGTGTTGGTTTCAGTCCAGCAAAAACATATAACATAAGTCCTTAATGACATTTCATAGAAACACAGCGAGAGAGTGTGAGATGTAGATGGGATATGACTCAAATTTTTAACTAACCCCTGTGTTTGTGTATTCATATTTTTCTAATAAATTATGGTATCTACACCAGATGACAGTGTACCACAATATAGGAAAACATTCACATATTTACAATTAAGGGTCAATTGTATTTGGGTTTTTAATGAAAACTCAGTTTACCCGAGTTTAAATTGAAACTTGGGCCAGGCGCTGAGAAACTCTGGGACGCCATGCTGAAGAGAACATCTGAGCTTTGTCTTTCATTCAGAGGTTCGCGGGCGGGCTGGGGTGACTGTAGGGCTCTGACAACTTTGTTTCCCAGGGCTGGGGTTAGTGTGAAAAGGGTGGTTTCTGGGCAGATCTGCCCAATCAGCAATGTTTTGAGCCACTGCTTTTTATACAGTTTAAGTCGCGACGGTGGGACGGCTGCTCTGACGGACATATTGGGTGAGTAGAGGGACACACACTGCTATCCCTCTGGTCTACGGACCTTGCTGTCGGGGGGGAAAATAAAGTTAATGTTCAATTTACCTAATCTTTTTCTTTAGAAGTTTACCAACGTTTTGATGAGAGATAAATTAAGGGAATAAAACAATCTTACTAGACACAAAAAGCTGGAGTAACTCAGCCAAGCCGGCAGCATCTCTGGAGAGAAAGGTCAAAACATTTTTTCAGTCTGAAGAAGGGACTCGACCAGAAACGTCACCCATTCCTTCTCTCCAGAAATGCTGCATGTCCCGCTGAGTTACTCCAGCATTTTGTGTCTATCTTCGGTGTAAACCAGCATCTGCAGTTCAAAATGGACTTTTGAATGCAATATTGGAAGGATTGTTTCTTGAAACAAACTGCTCTAAAAGTTTGAAGGAAGGAATTGCAGATACTAGTTTAAACCAAAGACAAAATGATGGATTCTCAGCTGGTCAGTCAGCATCTCTGGAGAAAAGAAATAGGTGATATTTCGGGTCGAGATCATTCTTCAGGCTGGGTCTTTTTATAGTGAGAAAAAAACTGCATGACATAATTTTTACCATGTGATGATTTTTCCACACGTCGGTAGTCGTTGTTGGCTCAAGAGTAACTCGAGAGAGAATCTTCGTACATCGCAGAAATGAGAAGTAAACGGCAAACTTTAACATAAACGCGGGAACTCGTTTAAACTCGTGAACATAAACTTGGAATCTCATAGACAACCACGAGTTCGATTTTTTCTTTCACTCGGGAACACTCGTGGGTGGACGCACCGTGAGACAGGGCCATGAGGCACAATAAGGGACAGAGCCATCTGTACTTTCTGAGGAGGCTCCGCTCTTTCGAGGACTGCAGGAAGATGTAGCATACGTTCTATCAATCAGTGGTGGCCTGTGCCATCTTCTATGCTGTCGTGTGCTGCGGTAGCAGAATAAAAGCCGCGGATGCCAACAGAATCAACATGCTCATCAGGAAGGCTGGCTCTGCCCTGGGAATGGAATTGGATTCATTGGAGTTGGTCTCGGAAAGGAGGATGCTCCTCAAACTGTAATCTTGGACAATACATCTTACCCCCCCACCCCCCCCCTCCATGGCACACTGATCAACCTAAGGTGCACCTTTAGCAACAGGCTGGTCCCACCAAGGTGCAGCACAGAACGCCACAGGTGATCCTTTTTTACTGTGGCTATCAAACTGTACAACTCCTCGCCCTTGATCCCCCCCTCACATTTTGCAAATTCCTCATCCTGGACTTTTCCATTCGATAATTTAATTTCATGATTGTGCAATATTACATATGTGCTGTGCAATAAAGGGTCAGTTTAATTGCATTATTATTATAATGCACAGGACACTTTCAATCCGTTGTAAATATCTTTTGCCTGTTGGCAGACCAACAGATAAATATAGTTGTATCGTATAGTATGAGTTTTAGTGAGATGGTCACTCCTAAGGTGAAGGCTGGGGGGGTGTTGTGGCTGCGAGGGAGACCGGTCCTCACCCTGTCACGGTGGGTGTCGAAGAGAGACGTGTGCATGGAGCGATTTCGGCCGGGCTTCCCCCACTCCATCGGAATTGTTCATAGGACCCATGGCCCGGGTCCCTCCCCGAGAGCCGGCCCCACGCAACATGAGCCGCCTTTCCGAGATGCCCAGCGTGCCGTTCTGTGACGCGGAGAGGCGCGTGTTGTACAGACTCGTCCGCCGCCTGTCACTTCTGCGGTGAGGAGGCGTCCGTGTACCATTTGTATGTACAACGTGAGAGGTTGCAGCCCCTGTTCGAGTTTCTGAAGGGGCTGCTCCTCAAGTTCAGGCTCCATTTTAGCCCTGATTTTTGGGCACCCAGTACAGAGGGGGGAGGGTCAGGAGGGAGGAGGGGGGTCTCCGTATCTGCCTGCTCCTGGGCCTGGCAAAGATGGCCATTCGCTGGTCCAGGCAACGGGCAGTCGACGGCCGCATAGGGGTCGGCTGCCTGCCCCTTTTCCGGGGTTACGTGTCCCTCGAGAGGGAACACGCGGTGTCTACGGGGACGCTGGAGGCCTTCCGTGAACGCTGGTCGAGTGTATTATAGACAAGGACGGCGGGATCTTAATTTGAATTTTTGTTTTGTTTGTAAACTGCCGATACAGGCAGCTTTTGATATGAATGCTATACTACTTTGTATGTTGATTTTGTTTTTGGAATTAAATATTTGTTTAAAAAAAAAAGGTGAAGGCTGCATCATTGGGGTCCTGGGGGGAGAATATATGGGGTGGCATCTGTTACATGCCACAGACCTGTGGCATGTAACAGATATTTAAGTTGGCTCATGGACTCGCCAGCCGCCTGTCACTTCTGCAGCGAGGAAGAGACCGTGTTCCATGTCTATATGGAGTGTGAGAGTGCAGCCCGTTTGACTATCTGAAGGGGATGCTCCTCAAGTTTTGGCTGCACTTTAACCCCACGCTCCTGATCTTTGGTCACCCAGTAGATGGGGAGGGTCGTTAGGGAGGGGGCGTCACCCTGACGGTTTATTCCTGGGCCTGGCCAAGATTGCCTTTCGCAGATCCAGCAGCGGGCAGTGAAGGGTTCTGCACCAGTCGACTGCCTGCCCCTCTTCCGGGTCTACGTCCATGCCCGTGTGTCCCTACAGAGGGAGCAAACGGTATCCAGGAGGCGTCTAGAGGCCTTCCGTGAATGCTGGTCACCATGGGGAGTCGAGTGTTTGGAGATGAAGTTGACAATATTTTAATTTGATAACTATTTGATTGTAACTTGCCAATGGTAGTCTTGATTTTTATTATTATTCTGTATTTGTGTTTGTTTGAATGAAAGCTCTTTGTATTTAAAAAAGAAGTGAAGGCTGCAGGTAGTTTTGTGACCACAGGGAAGACAAAGGAAGAGACACACAGTGCAGGCAGTACTGTCCCCATTGCCCTCAGTAACACATTTCAGATACTGTTGGGGGAAGATGACCTTTCTGAAGGCAGCAGCAGTGGCCATGTCCGTGGCATCAAATCAATTCTGCATGAATACATCATCTTCACCGCATAATGAATCAAATCAGCTTCGCACCAGCAAAATGACTCAAAACTGCCTTGCTTCAACAACCATCACAAGAAT
>JAXLNO010002485.1:0-38855 GCA_038087875.1 Malacoraja senta | reverse complement strand
GTGCTTGCCTACATTTCACTGCTCACTCCATTCCGTGTAGAACCCCCTTTCTGAAGAGTAAGTGACATGGGATAGACGTGAGCCTGCAGGAAAATTCAATCATAAAATAGTTGTGGTAGAATGTTGCTGTCGGCAATGGCACATTAAAAGTACAATGCATGCTCAAATTATTTTAGAGAGTCATACTGTTCAGAAACAGGCCCTTCAGCCCAACATGCCCACACTGACCAACGAGCCCCATCTACACTAGTCTTACCTGTCTATAGAGTCATAAAGCAAAATATTTAATTTAGAATTTGAATGGTGACTATTTTACTGAACAATAGAAATCCCTTGGCTATAATTGACACTAAACTTATTTCTACCCAGATTGTACCTTCACGGCAGGAGATGCTGGAGCTCAAAGACATAGCGGTTGACTTGGAAGAGGAGAGCGAACAGTTACACCTGAAAGTGAACTGGCTACAACACGTCGAGGCACAAAATGGTGTGTGTATGGTATGATTTTAATTGGGTAAGAAGGAACTGGGGATGCTGGTTTACACCGAAGATAGACACAAAATGCTGGAGTCAGCAGGCCAGGCAGCATCTCTGGAGAAAAGAATAGGTGATGTTTCGGATCAAGACCCTTCATCAGACTGAGAGTCAGGGAGGGGGAAATTATAGGTATGGGGAGGTACAGAACAAAGCAGAGCCTGCATCGATGACTCGGGGAGGGTGGAGCTGACAATGGTCCATGGTTGGCTGGGGATGAGGTGATAATGAAGGAATACAAATGGTGAAATTAGCAAGAGGACTAGGGTGGTGGAGAGACACAGAGAGAGAGAGAACGGAAGGGTTATTTGGTTAGAGATCCTTCATTCTCTTGTGTAAGAAGGAACTGCAGTTGCTGGTTTAAACCGAAGACAGACACACAAAGCTGGAATAAGTCAGCGGGACAGGCAGCATCTCTGGAGAGAAAGAATGGGTGACGTTTCGGGTCAGGACCCTTCTTCCTTCTCATTATTTAAATGGTGATACGTGTTTTCTTACAGAGGATCTTCAAGCAAAATTGGAACAATATGAAGAGCAACAACAGAAATGCAAGCAGATTTAGAACAAGCTACCAAGGGAGCAACTTCCCAGGTTGGGAGAATTTGTGCTGCATTTAATTCCTCCATGTACAATCTTAATTCCATGTGTGCGCATTCTGCACAGATTCAACCGTCTCAAGTATCCTGCTAATTAATATTACATTGTCTTTTATGTTGCTTATTCAGATTATTTTTTAAATGGATCATTTAAGTAAGTTTTTATTTTGCTCTTTTCTATTATCATCCTTACTTTTTGGATTGATGCTTGCATCTGAGGGGTGCTATTTGCTTCCACACCAGATGGTTTCTGTATGCATTACCACACACCTTGGACATGGAGAAAGTCTACTGAATTAGCTAGTGTGGTTGGGGAAGTTCCAGACTTTTTAATCTAGTTTGGGTAATTTTACCTATTAATATTATACGGTCATAAGGAATAGGAGTAGAATTAGGTCATTCGGCCCATCAAGTCTACCCCACCATTCAATGATGGCTGATCAATTACTCCCATTCTCCTGCCTTCTCCTCTCACCTCTGATCATCCCCAATCAGTAGCCCGTTCCTGCCTTCCTATATCCCCTGACTCCGCTATCTTTAAGAGCTCTTCTAGCTCGCTCCTGAAAGTATCCAGGGAACCGGCCACCATCTCCTTCTTAGGCAGAGAATCCACAGACTCACAACTCTCTGTGTGAAAAAGTGTTTCCACGTCTCCGTTCTAAATGACTTACCCCTTATTCTTAAACTGTGGCCACTGGTTCTGGACTCCCCCAACATCAGGAACATGTTTCCTGCCTCTAGTGTGTCCAAACCGTTAATAATCTTATATGTTTCAATAAGATCTCCTCTCATCCTTCTAAACTCCAGAGTATACAACCTAGCTGCTCCATTCTCTCAGCGTATGACTGTTCCGCCATCCCGGGAATTAACCTTGTAAACCTACGCTGCACTCCCTCAATAGCAAGAATGGAGTTCCTCAAATTATGGGACCAAAACTGTACAGAGTTCTCCAGGTGTGGTCTCACTAGGGCCCTATACAATTGCAGAAGGACCTCTTTGCTCCTATACTCAACTCCTCTTGTTGTGAAGGCAAACATGCCATTTGCTTTCTTCACTGCCTGCTGTACGTGCATGCTTACTTTCATTGACTGATGAACAAGGACCCCCGGATCCCGTTGTACTTTCCCTTTTCCCAACTTGACACCATTTAGATAATAATCTGCCTTCCTGTTTTTGCTACCAAAGTGGATAACCTCACATTTATTCACATTAAAATGCATCTGCCATGCATCTGCCCACTCCCCCAACCTGTCCAAGTCACCATGCATTCTCATACCATCCTCCTTACAATTCACACTGCCACCCAGCTTTGTGTCATCTGCAAATTTGCTTATGTTACTTTGAATCCCTTCATCTAAATCATTGATGTATTTAGTAAATAGCTGCGCAGAGCCTTGCAGTACCCCACTAGCCACTGCCTGCCATTCTGAAAGCGACCCGTTAATCCCTACTCTTTGTTCCCTGTCTGCCAACCAATTTTCTAGCCATGTCAGCACTCTAGACCCAATACCATGTGCCCTAATTTTGCCCACTAATCTCCTATCAAATTTTACCCTATCTAATGGTTTCTGAAAGTCCAGGTACACTACATCCACTGGCTCTTCCTTGTCCATTTTCCTAGTTACATCCTCAAAACATTCCTGAAGATTAGTCAAGCATGATTTCCCCTTCGTAAATCCATGCTAACTTGGCCTGATCCTGTTACTGCTATCCAAATATGCTGCTATTTCATCTTTTATAATTGACTCCAGCATCTTCTCCACCATCAATGTCAGGTTAACTGGTCTATAATTCCATGTTTTCTCTCTCCTGCCTTTCTTATAAATTGGGGTAACATTAGCTGCACTCTAATCCACAGGAACTGATCCTGAATCTATAGAACATTGAAAAATTAACACCAATGTGTCCATGATTTCTAGAAGCACTTTCTTAAGTACATAGAAACATAGAAATTAGGTGCAGGAGTAGGCCATTCGGCCCTTCGAGCCTGCACCTCCATTCAATATGATCATGGCTGATCATCCAACTCAGTATCCCGTACCTGCCTTCTCTCCATACCCTCTGATCCCTTTAGCCACAAGGGCCACATCTAACTCCCTCTTAAATATAGCCAATGAACTGACCTCGACTACCCTCTGTGGCAGAGAGTTCCAGAGATTCACCACTCTCTGTGTGAAAAAAGTTAATCTCATCTCGGTTTTAAAGGATTTCCCCCTTATCCTTAAACTGGGACCCCTTGTCCTGGACTTCCCCAACACCGGGAACAATCTTCCTGCATCTAGCCTGTCCAACCCCTTAAGAATTTTGTAAGTTTCTATAAGATCCCCTCTCAATCTCCTAAATTCTAGAGAGTATAAACCAAGTCTATCCAGTCTTTCTTCATAAGACAGTCCTGACATCCCAGGAATCAGTCTGGTGAACCTTCTCTGCACTCCCTCTATGGCAATAATGTCCTTCCTCAGATTTGGAGACCAAAACTGTACGCAATACTCCAGGTGTGGTCTCACCAAGACCCTGTACAACTGCAGTAGAACCTCCCTGCTCCTATACTCAAATCCTTTTGCTATGAAAGCTAACATACCATTTGCTTTCTTTACTGCCTGCTGCACCTGCATGCCTACTTTCAATGACTGGTGTACCATGACACCCAGGTCTCGCTGCATCTCCCCTTTTCCATTTAGATAATAGTCTGCTTTCCTGTTTTTGCCACCAAAATGGATAACCTCACATTTATCCACATTATACTGCATCTGCCAAACATTTGCCCACTCACCCAGCCTATCCAAGTCACCTTGCAGTCTCCTAGCATCCTCCTCACAGCTAACACTGCCCCCCAGCTTAGTGTCATCCGCAAACTTGGAGATATTGCCTTCAATTCCCTCATCCAGGTCATTAATATATATTGTAAATAGCTGGGGTCCCAGCACTGAGCCTTGCGGTACCCCACTAGTCACTGCCTGCCATTGTGAAAAGGACCCGTTTACTCCTACTCTTTGCTTCCTGTTTGCCAGCCAGTTCTCTATCCACATCAATACTGAACCCCCAATGCCATGTGCTTTAAGTTTGTATACTAATCTCTTATGTGGGACCTTGTCGAAAGCCTTCTGGAAGTCCAGATACACCACATCCACTGGTTCTCCCCTATCCATGCTACTAGTTACATCCTCGAAAAGTTCTATAAGATTCGTCAGACATGATTTACCTTTCGTAAATCCATGCTGACTTTGTCCAATGATTTCACCACTTTCCAAATGTGCTGCTATCCCATCTTTAATAACTGACTCTAGCAGTTTCCCCACTACCGATGTTAGACTAACTGGTATGTAATTCCCCGTTTTCTCTCTCCCTCCCTTCTTAAAAAGTGGGGTTACGTTTGTAACCGCAAATCCTCAGGAACTACTCCAGAATCTAAAGAGTTTTGAAAGATTATTACTAATGCATCCACTATTTCTGGAGCTACTTCCTTAAGTACTCTGGGATGCAGCCTATCTGGCCCTGGGGATTTATCGGGCTTTAATCCATTCAATTTACCCAACACCACTTCCCGACTAACCTGGATTTCACTCAATTCCTCCATCTCCTTTGACCCGCGGTCCCCTGCTATTTCCGGCAGATTATTTATGTCTTCCTTAGTGAAGACGGAACCAAAGTAGTTATTCAATTGGTCCGCCATATCCTTGTTCCCCATGATCAACTCACCTGTTTCTGACTGCAAGGGACCTACATTTGTTTTAACTAATCTCTTTCTTTTCACATATCGATAAAAACTTTTGCAGTCAGTTTTTATTTTCCCTGCCAGTTTTCTTTCATAATCTATTTTTCCTTTCCTAATTAAGCCCTTTGTCCTCCTCTGCTGGTCTCTGAATGTACCCTGGGATGCAGACCATCAGGCCCTGGGGATTGATCAGCCTTCAGTCCCATCAGTCTACCCAACACCATTTCCAGCCTAATGTGGATTTCCTTCAGTGCCTCCGTCACCCCAGATCCTCTGGCCACTAGTACATCAGGAAGATTGTTTGTGTCCTCCTCGATGAAGAAGGATCCAAAATGCTTGACATTTCTCCTCTGAGGGTTGAGAATCTTTTGAATTCTTTACCCTCCAGAGCTGTGGGTGAACAACCATTCAGTATATTCAAGGGTTAGCCAGCTAGACTTTTACTCTGCAGGAAAATTGAGGGTTATGGGGATTAGGTAAATGTTTGGATCAAAGATCTAATCAGCCATGATCACTTGATAGAACGAATAAGGCTCAAGGGCTGATTTTATGTAATAAAAGTTTCCAATTATCCAATTCTACAACTTGCAATTCCAATGACATGTAACAATATGTCTTGAAGGTGTACATTAAAAGGAACAAGTCAGTGCTTCATTGCCCAATGGTTCATTTATCTTAAAGACAATTAAAATAAATTTACTTATATCTGAAAATCACTGAAATCATCAAATCATTTCCAGCAGAGATTTAAAAAAGGGTAAACTTTTACAAACTATATTTTTCACCATGAAATTCACTTTTTAATGCTGATCACACCTCTGGTCATCTTGCTGAATAACTCTAAACTACAAATCAGCTTGCTATTTTGTGAATCAAATATGTCCGGGAGGCAAACATACAGAATCATTACTCTTGTATCATGTCTCAGTGCTTCTGTTTCTTATGGCATCAAGCATCTAATTGGCCAGTTAGATGAGTGGATGATGTTGCTTTGTGTGTAATGTGTCTGTAGACAAATGAATCTGAATCTGCAGAGGAACTGCACAGCTGCCTGATGAAGTGGCGAGAAATGGTTTATAAGCCAACACCGAGCCATGACAACGATGAGAGGACTGTCATGGAATTAAGAATGAGGCAACTTGAGGAAGAAAGAGAAGGTAAATTGTGGTACTCTCTGGTTCTCACTTGGAACAAATCATGCCGTTTACTTTGTTTTAATATAAAATATTTAAGAAGTGAATGACTTGATTGGTGATCTTGATGACTTGAAAGTCGAGTGCACCTCTATTTAGGGATCTGTTTGTTGTCCATATTTCAGTCGAGACAAAGGCTACTGTCGACTTTTTAAAGCTGGAATTCTAACGTTTTTACTTTCAGCATCAAAATCCATGCTGACAATAATTTTGTCCAGCTTTATTTACATTGGTAATTACAAAGGTAGAACACTTACCTTTTTGTCCAAATGGCCACTACACAGGCTTCACTCAGTTTATTCATGGATTTGCAGGTTCTCCTGAAGAAATACTGAAATAATATCAATACGTAAATCAGTATTGGTATTAGTTGTCTCTGGAATACCAGTGATGTCAATTTAGCTTTGTTACTGCAAGCTTTTAAAATTTAAAGCCAGCCAGCCAGCTGCAAGGTGTTTTAGCCCAGTCAGAAACTAGCACCTTAACTTGGGGAAGCCACAAGGTAGTGATGGTCACTAGGGTCCAATCAGTCTATATTGCGTCTGTGTCCATGCTGTCTTTCTGAATGACGTGTCATCTGGTGGCACAAAACTGATTGAGGATAACTGGTTCTTTCCTGGCGGCTCTGATCCAGATTTGATCTCAGAACTGCAGGAGCTGGAGGAGGAACTGGGGGAACTTCAGAGACGAGGACAGGATAAAGGATGGACAAAGCAGACCACAGCTGGCCAAAAGCTTAGGGTATGTGCTCAGTCTGACACTTTCAGTTTAAACTTTGATTTTAAATATCTGGAAATTTAATGCTTGAGTTCACTCGACATTTTACGCTGCTATTAATTTTAAGCCTTGCCAAGGTTGAATAAAATAGTTTTCTGTTTGGATGCGGGGGGGGGGGGGGGGGCACAGTGCCACAGTGGTAGAGTTGCTGCCTTACAGCACCAGACACCCAGATTCGATCCTGACTACTGGTGCTGTCTGTACCGAGTTTGTACGTTCTCCCCGTGACCACGAGGGTTTTCTCCGAGTGCTACTGTTTCCTCCAACACTCCAAAGGCGTACAGGTTTGCAGGTTAATTGGCTTGGGTAAAAATTGTAAATTGTCCCTAGTGTGCAGGATAGTGTCCGGGGTGATCGCTGGTCGGCCTGGACTCATTGGGCTGAAGGGCCTGTTTCCCTGCTGTATCTCGAAAATCTAAAGCCTTCAGTAGTTTTGAGAAGGTAAATATATACTGAGATTTGCTAAACTGAAAAAGCCTTCAACTCAATTTTCATGCCATTATAAGTTGGACTGAGATGGATGGCCTCATACAAGGAGAAAACATTATATCAGGCACATGTTCAATTTCTAATATTAAAAGTAAAATGACATCAATAGAGGCAGAAGTATACTTTTGGAAATCACTGACAAATCTGGAAAGTACAGCAATATTTGTCATTTTACTGAATTTACCCCTTTATATATAAACATTTGAACAGTTCAAATTAAAGATCAGTTTTGGACATGATGGGCAAAATGATGGCTTCTGGGGTTGTGACAACCTGATCAATTTTAACTCCCATTTTTCATGTTTGGTGTTAATAGTCATTGGGTTCCATCCAGTGTGCACAGTATCTCTGTCTCTGTTACTGCCGATAATTTACGGATCTGTATTTTTCAAGGGAAGTATTTAAAATACATCAAAGCAAATGAGTAGAGCGTTCGTGAATTCATTTTAGCTTGATACCAAGTAACTACATTTGGGAAATTTAAAGGGTTGATAATACAGCACCTTTGTTGTTCTGTGGTACAACTGTATTGTGAATTCATGTGCAAGGAAGTAAACATTTCTATTATTATTTAGGATACTACTATTTATGAGGGAATAAAACTTTTAAGTCACAAGCAGAAGAACATTCTCATGTTTTATACCTTTTGGCCTAAGTACAGCAAGTGAAGATGTAAACAACTGAGCAATAGTTGAGCTGTTTGACTTCTCCAATACTTCCGATGTCAACAAATACTCCTTTGATGGTTGATCTGCACATTGGCAACATATCTCCCCACAGCATTGGTTGTCATTTGGGTAGTCTACACCCCAGCGGTATCAACATTCTCTAATTTTATATAGTCCTTGTTTTCTCCCTCCTCCTCATCCCCCTCCTCAGTTCTCCTTCTAGTCCTACTGTCTCCGCCTCTTCCTTTCTTTTTACCGCCCCCCCCACATCAGTCTGAAGAAGGGTCTTGACCCGAAACGTCGCCTATAGATGCTTTCCTCCGTAGATGCTGCCTCACCCGCTGAGTTTCTCCAGCATTTTTTGTCTACTTTGATTTTTCCAGCATCTGCAGTTCTTTCTTAAATAGATCTTGGAGAAGGCTGAACCAGCAGGCAGCGGCACGAACAAATGAATGACCAACTGTGGAGCCCCCGGTTTCGCCCCGGTGGTGGAAGTTTTCTTGTAAGTTATACTATGTTAACACGTTAATAATAAAATTAATATTAACGTGTTAACATAGAAAAGGTTTGCTGAAGGTCATGACTTGCAGGGCCAACTTGAACAGAAAACTGATAGAGTTGTGTTGTTGCAGAAACAAATGCACTGAATATTGATAAAGAAAGTCTTCAGAATGAGAATAAAGAACTTCACACATCTTTGTGGACTGCTGAGCGCAGTCAACTGCAGGGGAAGGTGAATGAGAATGAACTCGCAACACATCTTGTGCGGGATCAGGCACAGGCATTCAACACAGAAAATTGTAGGCTTAAAGCAGAACTTGAAGAGATGAAGTCTGCATTTCAAAGTAAAGTTGGTGAATTTAAAGTTGGTGATGTCATTGAATCAGCAAGCAAATTTACTGCAACAGCTCCAAGCCAAAACTTGAGCAGTTGGGCCAATATATGCAGATGATTTCAGGGTTGCAACATCAGGAGCAAGTTCTGGTGTGTGCAGGTGGTCAGCTTAAGCAGACTCTGCAAGAAAAAGGTAAATCCCTGCAACAGCAGGGAGATGAGCTTGGACATCTCCAGAGGAAAGCTGCAGAACACCAAGCCCTGGAAATGCAATCCATGCAAAACATGGAAACCATGACCATACTTCAAAGTCAAATCCAAGACTTGACCTTGAAAACTCACAAACTGAAGCACACCATCGAGGAGAGAAACTTTCTACTGGTCTGTAAAGTGGAAGATTGTGTCAAACTGAGGACGGTTCATTCTGAAATGGACGACACCGTTTCACAACTTAGAGCACAATTGGCAGCTGCCAGTTCTGAAGCTGAGAGGTTGAAATGTGTTATTAAGGAAAAGGAATTGTCTTTCTCAAATAAAGGGGCACACAGCAGCTTGCAAAGAGGAGGAGAGGCAGAGGCTTCTCTCTGAAGCTGATCGTATATCCACAGAGATACAGAACTTAAACGTTGCCTGTGAAAGTCTAAAGCATACACTGGACATCCTAACTCATGAGAAGCAACAATATTCTCAACAGTTGGATTCACTGAAAAACTCCCAGATGGCAGAGTTGTCAGTGGAAGACAAAGCACGATGAATTAAAGCACAAATATGAATCCCTTTTGCAATCCTACTAAAATATCAGCAATGAGATGGATAAGATGAGGCAAATAGTTGAGACGGCAAGAAAAGAGAAACAGGAGGTGATGTTCAAGCTCCGCGCTATAGAAGCCAAACGACAAAACATGGAGAGGCAGCTTGAGGAAGCTGGTGCCGAAAATGAATAAAATAAAGGCCAAATGAGAAAGTTTACAAAATCCAAGCAGCAGCGAGTTCAGGCGCTTGAGGAAGAGATTGAAAGAATTAGCAGCGAGTTACAAACTACTACCGCAAAGCAGAGTCATGCAAGCAAATTGTCTAGAATCAAGTTCAAGAATCAAGTTTCCTTTATTGTCATTCAGATCTTTCGGTCTGAACGAAATTGTGATGCCTGCAGTCATACACAGAACCAATAATAACAAAACATACAATAAACACAAATTAAACATCCACCACAGTGAGTTTACCAAGCACATCCTCACTGTGATGGAGGCAAAGTCTTAGTCTCCGTCTCTTCCCTCCTTGTTCTCCCTCTGCGCTGAGGCGATCGATCCAGGCCGAAGATGCCGCCCTCCAGTCCAGCGAACCTCCGTGGTGATGTCGCCGCCGCCGAAAGCTGGAACGCCGTCTCCGCTCCGAGACGGCCTGCCACAGCATCAGCCCCGGGTCCCGCAGTCTCCGCTCCGGACCCCGCTGCACCAGCTCCAGGCCCCACAGTCTCCGCTCCGGACCCCGCTGCACCAGCTCCAGGTCCCGCAGTCTCTGCTCCGGACCCCACTGCACCAGCTCCAGGCCCTGCAGTCTCCGCTCCGGACCCCGCTGCATCAGCTCCAGGCTGCTGCCGAAAGCCAGAACGCCGCACCAGCAAGTCGGGCCACCGCTGCCTCAGCCCCGAAGACGGCCAGCCTCCCGTTGGTAAGTCCTGGCTGGCCTTGCCTCCGTAGCCTTGGAGTCGGTCGCAGGATGGAGGCGGCCAGCCCCGCCATTAGGCCTCACCGCAGACGGAGGCAAGGAAGGGGGATACGACACGAAAAAGTCGCATTCCCCCGAAGGAGGAGACAGAGAACATGTTTCTCCCCCCCTAACACAACCCAACAAACTAAAACTTAACAAAACAAGACAAAAAAAACAACAGAAAAAAGTAAAAACAGACGGACTGCAGGCGAGCCGCAGCCGATTAACAGCGCCGCCACTTCCGGAATTTATTAATTGATGCAAGGGCTTGTTTCCGTGCATGTGTTTTTATATTTTAATTTAAAAGATTCCAAGATGGACACAGCAAAGATATGTTGTAATCATGTTTTGCATTCATGTGTGTATAAAGATTGAGCACTATTTTCATTTTGCAGGAAAAGGAAGAACTGGAAACCTTTCAGCAATCAAAACAGCAGGGGCGCAGAGACCAAGATCCGTCCTCCTGCAAGAATGAATTGGCTGAGCTAAGGTTTGGTTCTACTTGGACTGGGATATCAGTTGCATTTCTATTGTGCCATACGATCAAATGGGAATATCCCTTGATGCTTTGGCCAGCTAACTACGTTTGAAGTGTTGATGATGGTAGCAAACACGGTAGTCAATTTTCGTAGGGTGGTGTCGTAGAGCCACAAATGATTCAACTCCTCGCCGAAGGAGAATCCGTCTGGTTAAAGGAGGAGGACATTCAGTTTTGAATGGCTGGATAGCTTCCTTTAGTTTGTTTTAGATTAGTTTAGTTTAGAGAGAATTGAAATCCAACCTGACTATCAACACGCATTTGGGATTGTTTCAGTTCAATACTCCCATTTGGCATATCATCAGACCCAGGGATTTTTCAAGGGTTTATGACACAAATTCGAGAGGGAATTGAAGGTGTGGTGTGTTACTTGGATGACATCTTCATCTCAGCCCCTGAGAGGCAGACACATGATGAAAGGTTGAAAGTGATACTCAAACGCCTTGAGACACACAGTGTAAGAGTGAAGGCACAAAAGTGTGAGTTCTTTCAGAACTCGGTAGAGGACTTGGGTCATAAGATAGACAAGGATGGTCTATACCCCACCAAGGGTAAAGTTGATGCGATCAAGAATGCGCCCACTCCCAGAAACATATCTGAGATACAATCCTTTTTAGGATAAGTGCATTATTGTGGGAAGTTCGTGCCAAGTCTGTCCACCTGTTTACATCCCTTGAACAAGCTCTTGAGAACAGATGTACCATGGAAGTGGACACGTGAATGTGACCAAGCTTTCAAGTGATGTAAAGCTCAGTTGGCAGAGAGTACAATACTTGTTCATTACGATGTAAATAATCCAATGAAGTTAGCATGTGATGCTTCACCATACGGTGTTGGTGCTGTGATCTCTCGTGCTAGAAAATGGAGAGGAGAGGCCTCTAGCATTTGCATCTAGAACACTCGCAGTGAGAGAAATTATGCGCAAATAGAGCGAGAGGATCTAGCATTAATTTTTGTAGTTAGGAAGGTTTCACAAATACTTGTATGGTAGAAGGTTTGTAATCGAGACAGATCACCAGCCATTGACATTGGTCCTAAATCCAAAAGCACACATACCAACTCTGGCAGCAGCCAGAATGCAAAGATGGGCATTAATATTGTCTGCATACCAGTATCAGCAATGCTGACGCCATATCTAGATTACCTTTGGAATTGGAGGTTACCCCAAACAGAGAGAACGTGTTTTATTTCTTTCATGTAGATGAGTTACCTATCACTTCAGGGGACATTCGGAAGGCTACTCGCACTGACAGACTTTTGTCAAGAGTGCAGGAATATGTTACAAATGGATGGCCAAACAAATTGCCGGATTCAGAGGCAGAACTGAAACCATTTTTTGTACGTAGGAATGAACTCTCAGTAGACCAAGGGTGTGTCATGTGGGGAGCAAGAGTTGTAATCCCTGAAAGATACGGAGTAAAATTGCTAGGAGATCTTCATGATCAGCATTTGGCAATGTGTCTAACAAAGAGTCTAGCTAGAAGCTATCTCTGGTGGCCTGGTGCAGAGTTAGATGGACAAGAATTGTTCATTGTGATTGATAGTCACTCCAAGTGGGCTGAGGTGTTTCCAATGAACAAAACGAAAACCAGCAAAACGATAGACATTTTGCGAGGATTGTTTGCGTCCTATGGATTTCCAGAGGAAATTGTGTCTGATAACGGACGTCAATTCTGTTCACTAGAGTTTACACAATTCATGAAATGGAATGGTGTAAAACACACTAGAGTCACTCCATACCATTCCGCTTCAAATGGAGCAGTAGAACGCACAGTTCAAATTTTGAAGCGTACATTAGTCAAACAACTGCTGGATCCAAATCCAAAGAAAAGACAGTTGTCTCTGTTTCACAAACTGGCTAACTTGAGATGATGAACTAAGGAGAGGTTCTGCAGAGGAAGCATTGCTTGTAGTTGAATTGAGTCACTGAGTTGAATGTAGGTGCTTGTTTGCTAACATGGTAATAAAATGGCACATCCATTCCGCCCATCACTTTTGGCAATCTTGGGAAAAAAAGATGTCATTAGTCTTTGGACGCACTAATGACATCTTATTCTTCCAAGGTTGTTAAAAGACACATGTTAGTTACTTTAGGCTTTAGACTTTAGAGATACAGTGTGGAAACAGGCCCTTCGTCCTACTGAGTCTGCGCCGACCAGCAATCATCCCGTACACTAGCGCAATCCTACACACTAGGGACAAATTACAATTTTAACCAAGCCCAATAGCCTACAAACCCTCACGTCTTGTGGATGTGGGAGGAAACCAGAATACCTGGAGGAAACCTACGCAGCCATAGGGAGAACATGCAAACTCCACACAAACAGCACCTACAGGCAGGATTGAACCTGGGTCTCTGGCGCTGTAAGGCAGCAATTCTGCCCCCACTGTTACTTGCTAGAATCTGAAGAACCATGTGTACACAATGTGGATGGAATTAGAGAATTCTGCTTGTAGTAGCACTGAACGATTTAGCCACTTAATGCTCCCCCCTTTCCTCTTTGACATGCGCCTTTGAATTGTTTTAAAAATATATATTATTATTGAGTCTTTTTTACCACTTTTTAAGGGAATATAACCTAGGTCATAATTTACTGAATAAAAAATAATTTCTCCTCCTCTTCCCCTGGCATTTTTGCTAGTTTCTATACCCTTGTTCCCTCCAATTCAAGAAATGGTCTTTCCTGTTCTGCTCCATCAAACCGCTTGTCGAGTAATCCACTGACTGCAGAAAGCAGCTGCTTCAAAGTCCTTGGAGAAGATTTCTTGAAAGCCGTGTGTTCTTCCCAGCCGTTGGTATGTGTGACATTTCATTGAGGAGGTGGGGTTACTGTGTTATCGTTTATGCTGCTTTTTTCCAGGCATGAACCTCTTCCTGTCAGACCAGCGCCCAGGGAGCACACCATTCAATTAGAATCAGACGATGAATGTGAGGAGGCTTTGAAGAGAGACCCCAGTGAGCAGGTGGTGGTGGAACGGAAGGTGTGTATTGCCAATCAATTCTTCGTTTTCTAGTTTTAATATAATTTCCTGACTTTACACTGTATCTTGCCCCCACCCCCACCCTAGTGAACTGGGAAACTCTGGAAAACCTGCTTCCATGTACTTACTAACTAATAAATAGGGTACATAGTACATTGGTTTGGAGTGGGTGATTCAGGCAGATCACACAGAAAACCTGGCCTGGTTTCTTTGTCCAACCTCGAGGTCTTCACGTGGTGCCCCTCCCCTCACCTAGCAACTCCTCCTCTCCTGGGAGGCATGAGGTGTTTGAATTAGTCTCCTGGCTCAAGTCGCACTCACGCAAATAGGTTTTCAAATGCATATCTCTAATCTCTCTGTTTCCGTATGAAGGAGCGCAGTGAATACAAGCCAAGGTGTAAGCCAAATCTCGAAATAAATGTAATAAATTTAGTTATCTCATCTTAACCAAAAGAAGGTCTGAAATGTAGAAAACACCTTTCTAGGAATACAGAGAGCAAGAGTAAACAGCTGATGAAGGTTCATCTTTCCCCACCTTCATCATGCTGTATAGTGTAAGAATGGATACGTCACCCATCACCAAGGAATCCAAGACTAACCATGGAAGCACTCTCACTTTCTGATTGACTGCGACAGAGGTTTGTTTAGAATCTAGACCTCCTGTCCAATAGTTCATCAAGGAATCCACATTGCTTGTTTGCTCATAGAATAGTGCATTCATTTGGACCATAGTATTGAAACCGCTACCACCCATATGTACATTATAATGCAAATCTCTGTAACATGATCAATAAATACAAATCTTCACATCTGTACCTTGGTATTTTACCAATTAGTTTAATCCTGAAAGAACTAATTAGTTGAGGTTCATAAGTGATAGGATAAGAATTAGGCCGTTGGCCCATCAAGTCAACTCCTTGATTCAATCATGGCTGATCTATCTCTCCTTTGTATCCCCATTCTCCTGCCTTCTCCCCATAACCTCTGACATCTGTATTAGGTTGATGTTAATTAGCTATTGACCTCTGTTTCTGTTTTGCAGGTGAAGAGTCCAGTGAATTTCTTCAAACGCTTCTTTACTGCTCGAAAATGAAGACTTCCCGGACCAGGTCACGCGACTTGGTCTTGGCGTACTTTGCGACACCACATTTACTTGTTTTTATGTGCCTGGAGAGACGTTTGTAGACGCACTACAGATGGGAGTGACACCAATGTGTTTATCAAAGCTGTTAATGAGTGAACACTGATCACAGGTGTATAAATGAATATTGTATTGTTAATGTATGAACACAGCCCCACAGCGATGCATGTTGGTGTTGAACCAGCCGATCCCTGTACGAAGCCGGTTCAGGGCGACCCACTCTTTGTGGGGCAGGTCCGAGCCGGGTGGGGCTGTGGTGTTCGGTGCAACAATGAATTGAGGAGGTCGCGAAATCTGTTCCCAGCTGGTTCTCCAAGCTCCTAGTGTGTTGAAACCGGAGCCACAGAGGGTCGCTGAGTGACGGGGGAAGGGGCGAGGAGATGACAGGCGTTGAGGTCCCAGTTGCTGTGAGTTCTGAGCGAGGTGGTGCAAAGGATGCTTGGCGTCTGATGGGGCCTTGCACACCAGCCTGTGGGTGAAGTACTCTCTGTGAAGCTTGGCGGGTACGATACCTGCGAGCAACGGCAGATGATCAGTCGGAGTAGGACGTAGGCAGCCGGTGATGATCCGCATGGTGTTGTTGAGGATGGCGTCTAGCTTGCTAGTATGAGCGCTGCTGCACCATGCTGGGGTGGTGTACTCAGTAGCGCTGTACATGAGTGCAAGAGCACTGGTTCTGAGTGTAGATGTCCTGGCGCCCCATGATGATCCAGCCAAGTAACGCAGGAGGTTGTTCTGCGCCGAGACTTTAGCTTCAAGTAATTGCTTGTAGGTCAGCTGCTGATCTAGTTTCACCCCAAGGTATGAAGGAAATGGATTATAGAGTAGTGGTGACACATTGAGGGTGACGGTTAGCTGGCGTTGAGCTTCCTTGTTGTTCAGGTGAAAGGCCGTTGTGGTGTTTTTTGCCACACTACGTTTTAGTCTCCAGGTCTTAATGCAGCCCGCGGAAAGTTCCATATCCACTGACAGCACATCCTCCACGTTTGACCAACACCTGTCTGAATGCATTAGGGCCAGGTCATCTCCGTATACATACTGGCGCGAGTTCGTTCGTGGCAGATCGCTGATAAAGAGATTGAAGAGCATGGGAGCCAGTACCGAGCCTTGAGGGACTCCGTTTCTTAGGCGTTGCAGTCGGCTAGATTGTCCGTCGCTGATCTTGAGTACAAAACTGCAGTTGGCCAGGATTTTAGCAAGGAACCGCACTAAATGGCGGTCATGAATGGAGGAGCTTCAAGATCAGGCCCTGGTGCCACACTGTATCGTAGGAGGTGGTGAGGTCCACCAGTGTGACGCCCGACTTGCCAACCTTTTCTAAACAGTCTTCGATGTCATTGGTCAGCTTGACTATTTGGTGGGTAGTGCAGCGTCCCGTACAAAAGCTTGTACGGGACACAGAGGAGTGAGATAGGCCGATAGTTCCTTGGGTCGTTCACACGCTTGTTTGGTTTTGGTAAGGCAATGACGGTGGCTTTCCACCAGATCTTTGGAATGAACTGACCAATGAGACAGGAGGAGTAGAATTCACGGAGCCAGACCTGGCATTTAGGACTGCAGTGTTTCAGGAATTCTGGGGATGTTATCAGGACCCTGGGCTTTTCCGCATTTCAATTGAGTGATGACAGGAGAGAGTTCTGCAGAGGAAAAGGGTGCTGACAGGAGCCCATCAGCACCTGGAGCTTTACAAAGATTAGTGGTTTACTGTTTGACAGAACAAGTATGATTCTTGTCCGCGTCTTTGAAGTGGCCGTTGGCCAAGAGCTGGTGGGCGATGGAGTTGACCGTGACTTTGGCCGGGTACTTTGACCGGTGAGGCGATTGAAGGTCTTCCAAGCCACCCTACTGGAGTGTGTGAAGTCGATTCCTTGGACTGTCTCTTCCCACCGCTCTCTGCGCTTCTTGGTCGAGGCAGGTTGTCAGTTCCGTAGCCTTGGAGGCAGCCTCTTCGCCAGGTTCAGCGTCCAGGAATGCGTCATAGCATGCGTCACACTCTTCGTCCCATGTGGGGATGTACCGGCAATGATAGCCGCGAGGAATGGAACTCTTCGCTGCCCTGATGAGGAGTTTGCAAAAGGCTGAGTAGGCTTTGTCCTGATTGGTGGAGGTGAAGATGGGAAGGCTGTCGATCCAGAAGTCCACCAGACTTGTGAACTGGTCCCACCTGGCCTTGCGGAATTTCCACCTCTTCGCAGGGTTGGTTGGGACCGGCTCGATGGGATTGTCCGGGATAATCAGATATGGGCGATGTTGCGATTTCGGGAAGTGATCCAGGATGATACGGTGTGAGGTTCGTCCATTCAGGTTTGCAAAAGCCAAGTCAGGGTTGGTTGTGGTGTTCCACCTGCCAGAGTGGAAGCTGTCCAGTTGTTTAGGGTTGTACAGGAGTTGAACGGCAGTAGCTGAGGCCCAGTCTTCTAGTGCAGCTCCATCTGAGTTAGTTGAACGGTAGCCCCAGGTGGTGCTGTGGCAGTTAAAGTCTCCGGCGTAGATGCAGGGTGAACCAAAGTTGGGGATGGAGTCTTTGTGGAGCCTGGTAGAAGGTGGCTTGTATACATTGATGACTGTGACACCTTCGACTTGCGTTGCTGCCCATTCCACGTCAGAGTCAAGAGGGGACACTGCAATCGCTTTCCATTTTTCTTTGTTCCTTACAAAAGTGGCAATCCCTTGGGTGTCGCTCTCAGTGTAGGCGGCCAGGGTACAACCAGGGATCTTCAGATGGGAGCGATCACTTTTGTGCGTCTCTTGGAGCAGGATTGCAATGACTTTGTGGGTCTGTAGCAGATGTTCAATGATGGTGGTCTTGGCCTTGGTGAGGTCTTCCGCATTCAGCTGCAGCAGGGTGATGCCATCCGGTTCGACATCTGTAGATGCCCGCCCTAAAAAGGGGGCACGCTCCTAGTTGGCGCCGAGCTGCGGCGACTGAGGTTGCATTAGGGCTGCAAGCTGTTGTTGTTCGTTGTTATTTCTGCTGCTGTCTCTGTTTGTTGTCGTTTGCCTGACTGAGGTCAGTTGACAGGGCTCACCACGGGGAGGTCGACAACATGAGCCCTATGTGTTATATAAAATGGTTACATACGTTTATACACTATGAAATCCGGCTTGTTCAGCGGGTAGTTGGGGGTCGACGATTGAATCGAGCCACGCCAGGAGAAGCTGTTCGAGGAACTTGTACAGGACACAGAGGAGTGAGATGGGCCGATAGTTCCTTGGGTCGTCCACAGGCTTGTTTGATTTTGGTAGCGCAATGATGGTGGCTTTCCAGCAGATCTTCGGAATGGACTGACCAATGAAGCAAGAGGAGTAAAACTCACGGAGCCAGACCTGGCATTTAGGACCGCAGTGTTTCAGGAATTCTGGGGATGTTATCCGCATTTCAATTGAGTGATGACAGGAGAGAGTTTTGCAGAGGAAAAGGGTGCTGACAGGAGCCCATCAGCGCCTGGAGCTTGCCAAAGATTAGTGGTTTACTGTTTGACAGAACGAGTATGAATCTTCTCTGCATCTTTGAAGTGGCCGTTGGCCAGGAGCTGGTGGGCGATGGAGTTGGTCTTGACAGGGCAATGCTTTGGGCGGGTACTTCGACCAGTGAGGCGATTGAAGGTCTTCCAAGCCACTCTACTGGAGTGTGTGGTCGATTCCTTGGACTGTCTCTTCCCACCGCTCTCTGCCCGTCTTGGTCGAGTCAGGTTGTCAGTTCCGTAGCCTTGGAGGCAGCCTCTTCGCCAGGTTCAGCGTCCAGGAATGCGTCGTAGCATGCGTCACACTCTTCGTCCCATGTGGGGATGTACCGGCAATGATAGCCACGAGGAATGGAACTCTTCGCTGCCCTGATGAGGAATTTGCAGAAGGCGGAGTAGGCTTTGTCCTGATTGGTTGGGACCAACTCGATGGAGTTGTCCGGGATAATCAGAGATGGGCGATGTTGTGATTTCGGGAAGTGATCCAGGATGATACGGTGTGGTGAGGTTGGTCCATTCAGGTTTGCAAAAGCCAAGTCAGGGTTGGTAGTGGTGTTCCACCTGCCAGTGGAAGCTGTCCGGTTGTTTTGGGTCGTACAGGAGTTGAACGGCAGTAGCTGAGACCCAGTTAGTTGAGTTATCTGAGTTAGTTGAACGGTAGCCCCAGGTGGTGCTATGGCAGTTAAAGTCTCCGGCGTAGATGCAGGGCGAACCAAAGGCGGGGAAGGAGTCTTTGTGGAGCCTGGTAGAAGGTGGCTTTTGTCAGTCTCTTGGAGCAAGATTGGAATGACTTTGTGGGTCTGTAGCAGATGTTCAATGATGGTGGTCTTGGCCTTGGTGAGGTTTTCCGCATTCAGCTGCAGCAGGGTGAAGCCATCCGGTTGGACATCTGTAGATGCCCGCACTTAAAAGGGCGCACGCTCCTGGTTGGCGCCGAGCTGCGGGGACTGAGCTCAGTCAACAGGGTTCACCATGGGGAGGTCGACAACATGAGCCCTATGTGTTATATAAAGCAGTTATATAAAAGCTCTAAATGCAAAATTAGGTATATTTTTGAGGTGTTAACCAATGTTATTTAACTCTGCTCCTTGGGAGTTAGGATGTCAGAGAGAGATTATATTGAAAGATTATATTTTTGTTCGGAAATGCATTTGTACATTTAAAGTGGTGCTGCAGATTTGAGGAAAGCACTGAATACATTATAATATAATTTATCTATTACTCTCATCTTAGTTATGTTGCCATTAGGGTACAATTTAGAACTGCACTTTTGGAAATCATTTTGTTTGACAAAGTTTTTATTAAAATTTACAATTCGTTTTTACTGTTTTATCACCTGTATTTATATTTGAGTGAAAATCGTGACCAAGAGATGGCCTGAAATTGTGTTACATGTTTACTGCCATAATGTCACTGCCAATATGTCTCTACCATAGTGGCTACCCAGGGTATTTAGCTGCACCTTGACCCGCTGCACTTCTATGGGAGCACAAGTAATGCTGGCCACCTGCATTAAGGATGTCGCACCCCAGCCACTCCGCCCCTCTCCCATCAGGCAAGAGGTATTGACGTTTGTAAACACACACCTCCAGATTGAGAGACAGTTTCTTCCCAGCTGTTATCAAGCAACTAAACCATCCTACCAACAATTAGAGAGCAGCCCTGAGATACCATCGACCTCATTGGAGATTCTTGGACTATCTTTAATCACATTATTCCCTTTAACATCTGTACACTGTGGATGGCTCGATTGTAATCATGCATTGCCTTTCCGCTGACGAGTTTGCACGCAACAAAACCTTTACACATGACAATAAACTAAACTAACTAACTGGTATTCAGTTGGAACTTGACTCTCCACAATGGATGTAATCTTGGTACAGATAAGTTTCAAGCAAGTTGTGGGCGTTGCACTTTATTTCAGTCTTTTAATTATTGTACCACTAAGTTATTAAATATATGGTTTTGCTGGCAAAACATTGATTACATAGAACAAAGAACACTACAGCACAGGACCTGGCTCTTCAGTCCACCGTCTGTGCCGAACATGATGCCAAGACATATCCTCATCTACCTGCATATAATTCATTATTCTGGTAACCGCCTCGGCACCCTTTCCAAAGCCTCCAAATCCTTCTTGGAATGGGACAACCAGAACTGCAGGCAACACTGTAAATGAGAAATGAGTCTGAAGAATGATCTCAACCCAAAATGTCATGTATTGCTTTTCCCCAGAGATGACAATAGACAATAGGTGCAGGAGTAGGCCATTTGGCCCTTCGAGCCGGCACCGGCATTCAATGTGATCATGGCTGATCATCCCCAATCAGTACCCCGTTCCTGCCTTCTCCCCATATCCCCTGACTCTGCTATCTTTAAGAGCCCTGTCTAGCCATCTCTTGAAAGTATCCAGAGAACCGGCCTCCACTGCCCTCTGAGGCAGAGAATTCCACAGACTCACAACTCACTGTGAGAAAAAGTGTTTCCTCATCTCCGTTCTAAATGGCTTACCCCTTATTCATAAACTGTAGCCCCTGGTTCTGGACTCCACCAACATTGGGAACATGTTTCCTGCCTCTAGTGTGTCCATACCCTTAACAATCTTATATGTTTCAATAAGATTCCCTCTCATCCTTCTAAACTCCAGAGTGTACAAGCCCAACCGCTCCATTCTCTCAGCATATGACAGTCCCACCATCCCGGGAATTAACTTTGTAAACCTACGTTGCACTCCCTCAATAGCAAGAATGTCCTTCCTCAAATTAGGGGACCAAAACTGCACACAATACTCCAGGTGTGGTCTCACTAGGGCCCTGTACAACTGCAAAAAGACCTCTTTGCTCCGAAACTCAACTCTTGTTATAAAGGCCAACATGCCATTCACTTTGGAGGAAATGCACCTCATATTCCGCTTGGGCAGTCTACATCCTGGTGGCCTGAACGTTGAATTCTCCCAATTCTGCTAGCCCTGGCTGTCCCCTCCCCTTCATCAGCCATCTGGTTGTCTCCTCCCCTCCCCCAGCCCTCGGGCTCCTCCTCCTCCTTTTCCTTTTTTCCATTCTTCTCCCCACCCCCTATCAGTCTGAAGAAGGGTTTCGGCCCGAAACGTTACCTATTTCCTTTGCTCCATAGATGCTGCTGCACCCGCTGAGTTTCTCCAGCATTTTTGTGTACCATGCCATTCACTTTCTTCACTGCCTACTGTACCTGCATGCTTACTTTCATAGACTGATGAACAAGGACCCCCAGATCCCGTTGTACTTCCCCTTTTCCCAGCGACGCCATTTAGATAGTAATCTGCCTTCCTGTTTTTTATACCAAAGTGGATAACCTCACATTTATCCACATTAAACTTCATCTGCCATGCATCTGCCCACTCCCCCAACCTGTCCAAGTCACCCTGCATTCTCATAGCATCCTCCTCACGGTTCACACTGCTACCCAGCTTTGTGTCATCTGCAAAATTGCTAATGTTACTTTGAATCCCTTCATCCAAATCATTGATGTATATTGTAAATAGCTGCAGTCACAGCACCGAGCCTTGCGGCACCCACTAGTCACTGCCTGCCATTCTGAAAGGGACCTGTTAATTCCACTTTTCTACTTGACAACTTCTCTCTCACTCAGCACGTCACCTTTCCCACTCATGACAAAGGTCACATCCTTGACCTGGTCTGCTCCACAAATCAACCGGTACTCGACCTCCATCCATGCCTCTTCCCCCTCTCTGATCATAAGCTTATACGGTTCACCATCCCTTCTCCGACACCTCGCCCCCGCTTCCTCCGAGAAATCACCTTCCGTAATCTAAAATCCATCGACCATCACCATCTCTCTGACCTGCTCTCCACCACTCTCCCCCTGGACTCAACCCACATCTCACCTGATGATCTCACAAACCATCTCAATTCCACCCTGTCTACCTCCCTTAACACTCTGGCTCCCCTCAAAACAAGAACTGTAACTTTTAATCAATCTTCACCCTGGTACACACCTGCACTTCGTAAGCTGAAACAGATTGGTCGCCGACTTGAACGACTCACAGTCCACCATGAAGCTTACAAACTCCACCTCACTGCCTACAAAGATGCCCTCATTGCTGCTAAATCTGCATACCTCTCCTCCATATTCACCGACCCCTGCCTAAACCACAGAACCCTCTTCTCCACAGTGTGCAACCTCCTCAAGCCTCGAGCCAACACTCTCCCTACTTCCACTCCGGATCTCTGCAACTCATTCCTCCACTTTTTTGCTGACAAAATCAGCACCATCTATCAATCCTTATCCCCTGTACCTGACTCCCCAGCATCTACTCCACCACCTACCAAGGCCCCTCCTTTCAACATCTCCCCTGATCTCAATACCCCTCCCCCTCACTGGTTCCTCTCACAGTTTGACCCGGTCACCCCTACTGAAATCTCCAAACGCATCAGCTCTTCCAAACCCACTACCTGCTCCCTCTCCCCTCTCCCCACTCCCCTGCTGAAGTCCTGCCTCCCCGCTCTCTGCCCCTACCTCACTAATCTCTTCAACTCCTCATTGTCCCAAGGAATTGTCCCCTCTGCTTTCAAAACTGCTGCTGTCACACCAATCTTAAAGAAACCTGGTCTTGATCCCTCCTCTCTCATTAACTACCGCCCTATCTCAAGCCTCCCCTTTCTTTCAAAAACCCTGGAGCGTATCGTCGCGTCACAACTTCATTCCCACCTCCTCGCGTATAACCTATTCGAACCCCTCCAATCTGGCTTTCGCCCCGCCCCCTCCATAGCACAGAAACTGCTCTCAAAGTCCTCAATGACCTCCTTACCTCTGCTGACACTGGCTCCCTCAATATCCTCATCCTCCTCGACCTGAGTGCAGCCTTCGATACTGTGAATCATAACATCCTGCACACCAGACTTATGGACCTTGGCATTGAAGGTTCTGCACTCAGCTGGCTCCGTTCCTACCTTTCCAACCGATCCCACTTCATCTCTCTCCATAACCACACCTCTGCCACAGCCACTGTCACTCAAGGCGTTCCCCAAGGCTCCGTTCTTGGTCCCCTCCTCTTCATCATCTACATCCTCCCCCTTGGTCATATACTCCGTCACTTCAACCTGGACTTCCACTGCTATGCTGATGACACCCAGATCTATCTCAGCACCAAGTCCCCCCACCACCCCCCTCTCTCCCATATCAACTCCTGCCTATCAGCCATCAAATCTTGGATGCAACTCAACTTCCTTAAATTAAACAGTAGCAAAACAGAATTTCTCCTCATTGGCTCCAAATCAACACTCACTAAAATTAACAACCCCACTCTCACTATTGATGGCACCACTGTCTCCCCATCTCCTCAGGCACGCAACCTTGGCGTGATCATTGACTCAACCCTCTCCCTTGAGCCTCACATCCGCCATGTTGTCAAAACGTCATTTTTTCACCTCTGCAACATTGCCAAAATCAGATCCTCTATCACACCCCCCGCTGCTGAAAGACTCATCCATGCCTTCATCTCCTCCCAACTGGACTAATGTAAGTCTCTTCTCTTTGGCATCAATTCCAGCAACATCAACCGACTCCAACTGGTCCAGAATGCAGCTGCCCGACTCATTACCCACACCAAATCCTGGCACCACATCACCCCAGTTCTCAAAGAACTCCACTGGCTTCCCATTTCCCACCGGATCATCTACAAAATCCTGGTCCTCACCTACAAAGCCCTCAACCACTTGGTCCCCCCTTATCTCACTGACCTCCTCTACCCCTACCAACCCTCACGGTCCCTCAGATCCACATCAGCTGGTCTCCGCTCCACTCAGAAATCAAACCTCTGCACTTTTGGAGGCAGAGCCTTCTCCAGGGCAGCTCCCAGGCTCTGGAATTCCCTCCCACAACTGATCCGAAATTCTGAGTCCCTCACCATCTTCCAGTCCTGCCTCAAGACCCATCTCTTCACCTCTGCATACCCTTAGTCCCATGTTCCCCTCCCCTTTCCATCTCTGTCTTACTGCTCTATTTTGTTTTGTTTATTCTTGACTCTCAATGTAAAACGACTTTGAGTCCTGAAAAGCACTATATAAATAAAATGTATTATTATTATTATTACTTTGTTACCTGTCTGCCAACCAATTTTCTATCCATCAGCACTCTACCCCTAATACCATGTGCCCTAATTTTGCCCACTAATCACCTTTGTGGGACCTTATCAAATGCTTTCTGAAAGTCCAGGTACACTACATCCACTGACTCTCCCTTATCCATTTTCCTAATTACATCCTCATAATATTCCAGAAGATTAGTCAAGCATGATTTCCCCGTAAATCCATGCTGACTCGGACCGATCCTGTTACTGCTATCCAAATGTGCGGCTATTTCATCTTTGATGGCTCCAGCATCTTCCCCACCACCGATGTCAGGCTAACTGGTCTATAATTCCCTGATTTCTCTCTCCCGTCTTTCTTAAAAAGTGGGATAACATTAGCTACCCTCCCATCCACAGGAACTGATCCTGAGTCTACAGAACATTGGAAAATTACCACCAATGCATCCACAATTTCGAGAGCCACTTCCTTAAGTACCCTGGAATGCAGACCATCAGGCCCTGGGGATTTATCAGCCTTCAGACCCATCAGTCTACCCAACACCATTTCCTGCCTAATGTCGATTTCCTTCAGTTCCTCCGTCACACCAGACCCTCTGGCCACTACTATATCAGGAAGATTGTTTGTGTCCTCCTTAGTGAAGACGGACCCAAAGTACCCGTTCAACTCATCTGCCATTTCCTTGTTCCCCATAATAAATTCACCTTTTTCGGTCTTCAAGGGTCCAACTTTGGTCTTAACTGCAGGAGTGGGGCGCCGTTGTGTATGGCTGCTCTGCCTGCAGTCCGTCCTTTCGCCCTTATTTTCAGTGTGTTTAAAAACTTTAGCTTGGAAGTTTTCTAGCTCTTTTATGTGGGGGGTGGGGGGAGGGGAAGGGGGAAACTGTATTTCTTAGTACCATACCTGGTCGGAGAGGCAGCTTTCCTCCGAGCCGCATCTTCTCCCCTTCCTCGGGGCCTACCATCGGGACTGGAGCGGCGTTTCCTGCCGGGACTGGCCAGAACCCCAGCTTCGACGGCGGCACAGCGCTGAAGCACCATCACGGAGCGGGCGATGCTTTACCGAGGATCGCCGTGCGGTAAGCTCCAGAGTGCTGAGACCGCCGATTCCAACATCGCGGAGCTGTGGTCGCAGAGCGTCCAGCCGCGGGCGGCGCTGGCTTTCAAACACCGCGGAGTCTGGGATCTCTCGCCGAGATCACCAGTGTCGGAGCTCCGACCAGCGCGGCCTGTGGACTTCTTTTTTTTTTTTTTAATAATAATTTTATTAGAAGCAAAGACATATTGTGGTAAAAACATTTCATGTTTATCAATCATATATTATTAATATTATCAATTGTGGATTGATTCTGCTTCTAGTTTTTTTTAATAGATAGAAAGTGAGAAAGAGAGAAAAAAAAGAATGTCAAGATAAAAAATAAAAGTGGAATAATTGACTAATAATACATCATTGGAGATAGGTTCGTAGGTTATAAAGTATAACTTTTCATCTAATCTTAAATTCAAGCTTCAGTTAGGTTCCCGTGCCGAACCGATCTACCCCTTCAAATAGTCAAATAGAACATATTCTAACAAAAAGTTCTTGTTTGTCCATTAAGACAAGTCTGATTCTTTCCAGGTGTAGGGTCTCCGACATTTCCTTAATTGTGGGGGTTATAGGACCTTTCCAAAATTTTAATATTAATTTTTTCCCAGTTATTATACTGTAGTCTAGGAAGTTTCTTTGGCTTGTTGTGAGTGTTAGACTTTGTTCTGATATTCCAAGTATTATTAGTTTTGAATCGGGATCCAATTTAGCAACTTCAGAAATTATTCTAAAATATCAATACAGAAAATTTAAATTTTTATACAATTTGCAAAAGTATGTGTTAAATTTGCCTCTAGATGCTGACATTTATCACAAATAGGAGAGATATGTGGGACAGTTCTAATTAGTTTTGCTTTAGAATGATGTAATCTGTTTAATACTTTAAATTGTATTAAAGCATGTCTGGCATTTAATAAGCATTGATGTATATATTGTAGACTTTCGGCCCAAATATCTTTCGTTATAGGTTGGCCTAATTCATTTTCCCATGTGTGTCTATATGATTCCATCGATGGGACCTCATTATCTAAGAGGGTGTTATAAATATAAGTTATTAATTTTTATGTTTAGGATGTTTATTCAAACATTCGTCAAGGGAACATTCGTTCCCTAGTCCTATAATTTTGTGTATTGGATTTAACATAATTTCTAAGTTGTAGATATCTGAAACAATTATTTGAGTGTAGTCCGTAGATCTGTTGTAACTCCTGAAATGAAAGAAAAGTGCCTTTTCTATAAAGATGTCCCATTTAATTTATTCTATGTAAAGCACTTTGGTTTCAACGCGAGTTGATTTAAATGTGCTATAAAATTTACTCACTCACTTACTAAACTCATTTTTTCCTCTTCACATACCTAAAGAAGCTTTTACTATCCTCCTTTGTATTCTTGGCTAGCTTACCATCGTACCTCATCTTTTCTCCCTGTATTGTCTTATTAGTTATCTTCAGTTGCTCTTTAAACATTACCCAATCCTCTTGCTTCCCGCTCATCTTTGCTACGTTGTACTTCTCATTTATTTTTATACTGTCCCTGATGCCCCTTGTCAGCCACGACCGCCCCTTACTCCCCTTGGAATCTTTCTTCCTCCTAGGAATGAACTGATCCTGCACCTTCTGTATTATTCCTAGAAACACCTGCCATTGTTGTTCCACTGTCATCCATGCGAGGGTATCTTTCCAGTCAACTTTGGCCAGCTCCTCCCTCATGGCCCCATAGTCCCCTTTATTCAACTGTAACACTGACACCCTCCGATCTACCCTTCTCCCTCTCCAATTGTAGATTAAACCTGACCATATTATGGTCACTACCTCCTAATGGCTCATTAACCTCAAGTTCCTTTATCAAATCCGGTTCATTACATAACACTAAATCCAGAATTGCCTTCTCCCTGCTCGGCTCCAATACAAGCTGTTCTAAGAATCCATCACGAAGGCACACTACAAAGTCCCTTTCTTGGGGTCCAGTACCAACCTGATTTTCCAGTCTTCCCGCATGTTGAAATCTCCCATAACAACCACAGCATTACCTTTGCTACATGCCAATTTTAACTCCTGATTCAACGTGCACCCTATGTGCAGGCTACTGTTTGGGGGCCTGTAGATAAGTCCCACTAGGGTCTTTTTACCCTTACAATTCCTTAGTTCTATCCATACTGAATCCATATCTCCTGTTTCATGTCACCCCTTGCAAGGGGCTGAATTTCATTCCTCACCAACAGAGCTACCACACCCCTCTGCCCACCTGTCTGTCTTTTCGATAGGAGGTATGCCCTTGAATATTCAGTTCCCAGCCCTGGCCCTCTTGCAGCCATGGCTCTGTAATTCCCACAACATCATACTTGCCAATTTCTAACTGAGCCTCAAGCTCTTTCACTTTATTTCTTATACTTTGCGCATTCATATACAACACTTTGACCTCCGTATTTACGTCCCCCCTCGCACCGCTCACAATTGGCCCTGACCTTACTCTTTTATCCCTTCTCGAACTTTCCTTACCATTAATGCGAGAATCTTTTGTAATTTTTCCTGTACTCACTTCCCCTTCAACTCTATCTTTATACTCCCAATTTGTCAACCCCCCCTCCCCCACTATTTAGTTTAAACCCACACAGTGAGCCCTTGTTACTGCTGCCCCTGCACTGATTGAATTGTTTTTTTAAGTGGCAAATAACTATGAATTGTCAGACTGCACGGATAATGCCATCCGGATGCCCGATAAGATTCACAACGCGCTTGCCGAGAGATTTCGGAATCGCTCGCTCTCGTCAACAAAACAAACAAGTCGGGAGGAGATTAATTTGTGAAGGGTGCGCCTTTTTATTATTTTTTCGTCAAAGATAGGGGAACACAGTCAGTTATTTATATGATGTCATGGCTTTGAACCTGGTTTTAAGAGGAATCTGCGAATGTAACTTGAGGTGTCCTCCGGAAACAGGAATAAAATGACAAGGGCATTGATAGAAAGGAGCTTTAGGAAATAATCGAGGAAGTTTCGCAGGGTCGCAAAGATAACAACTTCTGACTTTTATCAGTGTATTGAATAAAAGTCAATTCTGGATATGTACTATGGTTCTCTCTTGTAACTGTACACCAATTGCTAAAACAGTTCTTCCCCAAACCGGGGTCTCGTACTGAAGAAGGGTCCCGACCAGAAACGTCACCATTCCTTTTCTCCAGAGATACTGCCTGTCCCGCTGAGTTACTCCAGCATTTTGTGTCTATCTAAGTTATAGTACTGATCTCTCAACACACCTCATTAGATTAGACAGTTCTCTGGAACTATTACGCCACCTTGCTGAAAAAACCCCATATTCTGCACACTGGTAATTTCTCTTCGATCAGTCTGTTGTACTTATGTATGGTTTCATTGCATTCATCTACAATGTACTATTATACATATCATATCCACCGGGTGGCGCCAGCAATGGCTGCCTCGCCAACAGTCTGTCTCGTCCATTCCTTCATTGTTGTTTATGGTGACCTCATCACTAGGGTCGATTGGCACAAACGTTCATTTGTCACCGTGGTACAGAATAAGAATGTCCCTCACCCAATATGGAATAAAAATGTAGAAACAAAGAACTGCAGACGCTGGCTTATGACAAAGGTATGACACAAAGTGCTGGAGTAACTCAGTAAGTCAAGCAGCATCTCTAGAAAAAAAGTTCATAAGGTGACGAAGGGTCCCAACCCAAAACGTCACCTATCCTTTTTCTTTTGAGATGCTGCCTGATCCACTGAATAATTCCAGCACTTTGTGTCTGTAATAAGGAGGAACGTCAGATGCTGGTTTACACCAGAGATAGACACAAAGTGCTGGAGTAGCTCAGTCATAGGAAGGGTCCCGACGTGAAACATCACCTATCCATTTTCTCCAGAGATGCCACCTGACCCGCTGAGTTACTCAAGCGCTTTGAGTTTATCCTGGTACCACACCCAATTATTGGTTTCAATAGCTTTTAAGTTTCTGTGGAAGTTAAATTGTTAACAGGGGTTTGTTCTTGAAGACTGGTTCTCAATTTAGTTAATCATAACAATCCACATAATTCTGTAAACTCCTGGATAATCTCCAAATCTAATGGCCAATTGGTATCCCCAGTTCCAATTGACAACTTGTTCTGGAAACCAGAGGAAATATTTTCTTTGTCAGCTCATTCCAATTCCTCAAGGATGTTGAACACCTCCAATTGATCACTAGAATCCTTCCATTCCTTTTTACTGGCTACAGGTTTTCTCCATGTAACATGTGCTTACAATTTATAATCAAAGATTAGGCACAGAACGCTGGAGTAACTCAGCGGGTCAGGCAGCATATCTGGAGAAGGAATGGGTGACCTTTCGGGTCGAGACCCTTCATCATACTACTTCAGAAGTAGAATCATTCTGATAAATGTGGAACACTCGCTCCAAAAGTAATACAAATCTCCCCACAATGCTAAGCACATACTGAACAGTACACTGAACAATGGCAAACCAAGCTTTGTTAATGGTAACTTTTCCCTCTGCTTTAGATGACTTGAGATAAAAGAACAATATTCCATTAGCCTTTTAAAATATTCTCTGTAACCATTCATTTAGTGCTGCCTGTCCTCACAAACACTCATTGTTTTGCTTCCCCACTTACTAACCATCTTTCCGCTGACTGATTAGCACGCAACAATCCCTGTACCTCTGTACACACGACAATAAACTAACCTAAATTGTTCACACCTTATGCCATAGAGTTTCAGCCATTTACGTAATCTGCCAACAATTGTTGAACAAACGGTGATCATGAGCTCTTAAAAAAATATCTTGTTGATATTTTCTAGATCAAGTTCATTTATTTTCTAATTCAATAATCCCTGTCATGACTGTTTCCCAAAGATACTAAAACTAAATCTTTCCTTCTCCTTCTGTCAACATTATCGTTCATAGACCCCGCTTTAATTACATTTGGCAGAGGTAACAAACTTCAGACAAAAAATCTTAAATCATTATAGCCAGTGTAAAATAAAAAGTATCCAACATGTGTACCAGTCATTCACTTCCACCAACAGTTTGATAAGTGCTCCCTGAACCTCTCGACTTAATTAAATATTTACCTTGCATTATTCTTGAAGTTGAATGGCAAGATCAAGTGTTGTCAGAAATCTGAGGCTAACAGAATGCATGGTACCACTAAAAAGGAAAGCAGTCTTTTCGATGAAAGTTGCTCCCAATGGGAACTAATGATAGTTAAAGGGACACAGAATAAGGAAGTAGGGCACTGAGGAGTAGTATCACTGATCACCAGCCAATCATTTACACACGAATCGCAGCTTTTATTCTCCCCACATTCCTATTAACCCCCCAGTTCCATCCATTCACCCATCAACCAACTAACCTAAGATACACACAAAAAAACTGGAGTAACTCAGCAGGTCAGACAGTGTCGTTGGAGAAAAAGAATAGATGACTTTTCATGTCGAGACCCTTCTACAGACCCGAAGCATCACTATTCCTTCTCTCCACTGAGTTACTACAGCATTGTCTGTGTATCTTTGCCTTAAACCAGCATCTACAGTTCCTTCTACACAACCAACTAACCTATCAAGCTCCACATCTTTATGAGACAGGGGGTAATGTGGAGCACTGGGAGAAAACCCTTGAGGTCATCTAGAGAGAATATACAAACTCCACAGAGACTGTATCAGAGGTTAGGACTGAAGCCACTTTGCTGGGTCAGTGAGGCAGCAGCTCTCTACCAGCTGCACCCCAATGCTGTTCATCATTATCTATATTGTAAGTTCTAATAAATAAAAAAATATTCATAGTTTGTAGTGTAACTTTTTCACACAAAGGGAGGTGGGTGAATAGAACGAGTTGCCGGAGGAGGTAGTTGAGGCAGGTGCTATCACAAGTTTAGAGGGATATGGGCAAAATGCAGGCAGGTGGGACTAGTGCAGATGCGGCATGTTGGCCAGTGTGGGCAGGTTGGGCTGAAGAGGCCGTTTCCTGCTGCAAGACTCGATGACTCTACTTATAAGGCACTTTCCCTTTCACAGAAATAGTTACGGCTAATGAAATACTTCTGAAATATTAACTGTTTGTGGAGGAATGCCCAAAAATGGCAATGAGAAAAAGAACAGGTAATCTCTCCCAGAATTAGGCAGGACATCAGGGAAAATGTCCCCAATCATACTCATTTTTTAATTCCAACAAAAATCCAACAAAAAGTAGACTTCTCATTAGCTATTGAAAGCTGAACCTTCTCGCAAAATATAAACAATGAGTTTACAGCCCGCATCTCTGCTGGTAGCTGCTAATGAAACTAATTACCCTTTGACTAAACCCTTGAAACCTGATTCCAATTAAACAATTATTCAAATTCTCCAATAAATGTTAAAATGGCCACACCCATCGGATGATGCAACTTTTTTCTTTAATCGTGAAGCTTTTATAACGTAATCAAAAAAATCTTGCCATTTTTAAGTTTTACCTCATTCTTTCAATAGTCCAGGCGAACCTTTCTGTGTTTTTAGTGCAAACATACGGAAAGACAAGTGACCATTATTAAGTGTCCACTCGATTCAGTTGCAGTATTCTTGCCCTTGATTAGGAAGGGTCGGTTGGCCACACACTTCGACCTTCAGGTAGAAGGTACAGGAGCCTGAAGACTGCAACGACCAGGTTCAGGAATAGCTACTTCCCCACAGCCATCAGGCTATTAAACTTGGTTTGGACAAATCTCTGAACATGAATAGCCCATTATCTGTTATTTGCACTTAATCAGTATATTTATTCATGTGTGTATATATTTATATAATGGTATATTATATTATTATTTAAAATTATTATATTACAAATTCATTTCACTTGCACTTTACGGGCTGCAAAGTAAACGGCTGCAAAGTCAACGGCTGCAAAGTCAACGGCGGCAAATTCAAATTCAAAGTCGGCTGCAAAGTCAACAGCTGCAAAGTCAACGGCGGCAAAGTCAAATTCAAAGTCGGCTGCAAAGTCAACGGCTGCAAAGTCAACGGCTGCAAAGTCAAATTGAAAGTCAAACATAACGGCCACAGAAAGTAGAAACATGCTCCTAAACATCGGGCTAACCACAGCAGCAGTACGGGCGCGTTTTGGTGCGACTTAGACAAAATACGCCGTTATGGACTACTACTACTGGCTGCGAAGTCAAACACAATGGCCACAGAAAGGTATACAAACGGAGAGTGGAAGCGGGAAAGGAGAGAGAGGAGGAGGAGACGCAAGCGGTGCGAGAGGAGGCAGAAACGGGGTAAAAGAGCAGGATCTTACACGAGGCGGAGACGGGGGAAAAGAGCAGGCATCTGCGCCAGGCTAACATCTAACCCCACCCGACCTGCAGTGCCCTCGCTTCTCCTCTCTAATGTCCGCTCCCTGGACAACAAACTTGACGAACTGCGTCTTCTCATAACAACATACAGGGACATTAGAGACTGCTGTGTGTTTGTTTTCACAGAATCATGGCTCCACGGTAATATCCCAGACACAGCAATACAGCTGGAGGGAATGACATCGTTCCGTGCGGACAGAGAGGCAGCTGGCTCTGGTAAGAGCCGAGGTGGAGGCCTGTGCTTGTACATAAACAAGGACTGGTGTGTGAACGCTACGATAGCCGGGAAACACTGCTCTCCGCTGATAGAATTCCTCATCGTGAAATGTCGGCCTTTCTCTCTGCCGAGGGAATTCTCCGTTGTTTTCGTTGTGGCTGTATATGTTGCTCCAAGTGCTAATGTAAATTCTAAGGCCAACGAATCACTGGGAGCTCTGCATGACGCCATCAGTGAGTTCCAGACCAAACATCCTGATAGCTTCATTGTGGTGGCCGGGGATTTTAATCACATCAGCCTTAAGACGGTGCTCCCAAAATTCAAGCAATATGTGGATTTTGAGACCAGGGGAGAGAACATCTTGGACTTGGTTTACACCAACACCCCAGAGGCTTACAAGGCAGCCCCACGCCCTCACCGGGGCCACTCGGACCATATTTCAGTGTTTTTAACACCAGCCTACAGACCTCGGCAGAAACAAGTCAGAGCGGAGAGAAAACCACACCAGGGTCTGGCCAGAGGGAGCAGCCTCAGCACTGCAGGATTGCTTCCCTGCACACTGACTGGATGTGTTCAGGACAGCGGCATCCTATGACGACCTCATAAACATCGAGGAGTACGCAGAGACTGTAACCAACTACATTGCCAAGTGCACCGAGGATGTCACCATCATGAAAACCTTCACTGCACGTGGAAACAAAAAGCCATGGATGACAGCAGAGGTACGCTCACTGCTGAGGGCTCGTGATGAAGCCTACAGAACCGGTAACACATCCGCTCTTCGATCTAGCAGGACTGCACTGGAAAAAGGAATCAGGGCAGCGAAACGTGCCTACGCGGGAAAAATCCAGGGACACCTCTGTGACACAGGAGACACCATGAGGATGTGGAAGGGAATCCAAACACTGACGGGGTACAAGGCAAGGCAGCAGGTAACTGACACGGATTCTTCTCTCCCTGATGAACTAAACAACTTCTTCGCTCGTTTTGATGCAGCAAACACCACACCAAGGGAGAGCCAGTCCCTGCATACAAACAGACCAGCCAGTCCTGACCATAGACCCGATGGACACACGGAGAATCCTGTCTAAGGTCAACCCGTAGAAAGCAGTCGGACCCGATAACATCCCAGGACGTGTGCTTAAGGAATGTGCTGAGGAGTTAGCATATGTGCTAACGGACATCTATAACATCTCCCTCAGTCAAGCCATTGTCCCCACATGCCTCAAAACGAGTACAATTATCCCAATAGCGAAGAAACCAGTTGTGGCCTGCCTAAAGGATTACCGCCCTGTCGCCCTGACCCAATAATAATGAAGTGTTTTGAACGCCTGGTGAAACCCCACATTACTGCCAGCCTCCCCTCATCGTTAGACCCCCTCCAGTTTGCCTATCGCCCCAACCGTTCTATAGAGGACGCCATCTCTACCACGCTGCACACAGCGCTCACGCATCTGGAAAAAAGTAACACTTACACCAGAATCCTGTACATTGACTTCAGCTCTGCGTTCAACACCATCATCCCACAGAGACGTGGAGAAACTAACCCTGCTGGGCCTCAACACCACCCTGTGTCACTGGATCTTGGACTTTCTGACAGCGAGACCGCAGTCAGTCTGTGTGGGCAAGAACACTTCAGGCTCGATCACGCTGAGCACCGGCTCACCTCAAGGCTGTGTGCTCAGCCCGCTGTTGTTCACATTGCTCACACATGACTGTGTGGCCAGATTCAGGGACAATATGATCATAAAATTCGTGGATGACACAACAGTGGTGGGACTCATCAGCGGAGATGATGAATCAATGTACAGGAGGAAGTAAAACAACTAGTGGACTGTGTGGCAAAAATAATCTAGAACTAAATGTGGAAAAACAAAGGAGATGGTTGTCGACTTCAGGAGGGCGCAGCCAAAGCATGCACCCCTTAACATCAGTGGCGCCACAGTGGAGAGAGTGGAGAGCATAAAGTTCCTCGGGGTGCAAATTACGGACAGCCTCACCTGGTCCAGAAGCACCACTGGGTCCGTCAAAAGGGCCCATCAGCGACTGCACTTCCTGAGGAAACTAAAACAGGCCTCACTCCCCACCAACATCCTCAGGACTTTCTACAGGGGTACGGTGGAGTCTGTACTCACGTACTGTTTAAATACGTGGTACTCAACCTGCAACTGCTCGGACAGGAAGGCTCTGCAGAGGGTAGTGAGGGGAGCAGAGAAGATCATTTGCGTCTCCCTACTCTCGGTACAAGAACTGTTCCTGAGCCGCTGTCGGAAAAAAGCTCCAAAAATTGCCAAGGACAAAATGCACCCCTGCACATACACCTGGATCTCTTGCCATCAGGCAAGAGATATCGCAGCATCAAAGCCCGGACTACAAGACTGTTAAACAGCTTCCTGCCATATGCTGTGAGGCTGCTAAACAGCCACTCTGTACTCACAGTCACCTGATTCTGCGGCTTGGCACGGACACTATAATAACTGGCACTGGCCACTTCAATAACTGGCACTGGCCACTCAAATCAGCCACCCCGGACATGTTTATGATTGGTCTTACTGTATTTTAACGTTGTTTGTATCTATTTTAACATACTGTTCCATCAGGGACTGGATTGTTTTAGCGTTGTTATTATTATTATTATTATGTGTGAAATGTTTTAAACGTCATGTGCGATGCTCCGGTATTCCCTGGGAAACGTCTTTTCGTTTTGCACTGCACAACTGTTGCTTGCAAGATGACAATAAAGGAATTGAATTGAATTGAATTGAATTGAATAAAACCGTATTGTATTGTATATATGGACACACTGATCTGTTTTGTAATCAATGCCTACTATGTTCTGTTGTGCTGAAGCAAAGCAAGAATTTCATTGTCCTATCAGGGACACATGACAATAAACTCTCTTGAATCTTGAATCTTGCTCCCAGTATTGTCGCGCAGTACTGAGAGTGCTGCATTATGGCGATCAGAATGATATCCCGATTGCCTGTTCAGGGAGATGTGAAATATTTTGTTTTGCCCACTTAACAAACAAAGCAGTAATTATACTCAGTAACTAGGGTAATATTCACTGAATCAATGAGTGAAGCAGTTTAGCTGCCCAATAGTCTTCTATGTTCAGAGGGTGATGGGTTCATGGAATGAGCTGCCAGAGGAGGCAATTGAGGCAGGTACAATAACAACATTCAAAAGGCACTTGGACAGGTACATGGATAGGAAAGGTTTGGAGGGTTATGGGTCAAATAGGACAAGTTTAGATGGGAATCTTGGTCAGAGTTGGGCCAAGGAGCATGTTCATTGATAACTAAGCTTCACAGATAGACCTTGGAAAATGTTGATCACTTCTTGTATCTCAGGAGCAATCTCTCAGAAAATCAGACAACTCTGATGAAATTTACCATCGTCTTCAATGTACTAGCACAGCCTTTGGTCAATTGTGAAGGTTCTTAGTGACCTTAGACCTGGAAAAAGCTACCACTGCAGTGATCCCTTGCATATTTTTCAAACTGGGATATAGATTATCAGATGTTTAAGATGTATCAGGTTTCAGACTCATAAACCAATACAATACCTTTTACTATTAACATCCTCCTCTTACTTCCTCATCTTCACTGGCCTCTTGATTCTTCAGCATGCCAAGGATTTTGGTGCCTTCTGTGAATATAGCTTGCTACACAAGCAGGAAACATTCACAAGGATTGGTCAGATATTACCCATATGAATGAATTGGCCAGATTCACCTCTCGCTCTGCCTCTCTCTCTCTCTCTTCCCTCTGCCTCTCTGCCCTCTCTTTCTGTGCCCTCTCTCTGCCTCTCTCTGTGCCCCTCTCTCTGCCCTCTCTGCCCATCTCTCTGCCCATCTCTCTGCCCTTCTCTCTGCCCCTCTCTCTGCCTCTCTCTCTGCCCATCTCTCTGCCCCTCTATCTGCCCATCTCTCTGCCCATCTCTCTGCCCATCTCTCTGCCCATCTCTCTGCCCCTCTCTCTGCCCATCTCTCTGCCCATCTCTCTGCCCATCTCTCTGCCCCTCTCTCTGCCCTAAAAAAGAACACACAATACACAATAAAATGTAACACAAACACCCACACAGCATTCTTCACTGTGGTGGAAGGCACAAAGTACAGTCAGTTCTCCTCCATTGTCCCCGTCCGGATCTCCACATTCGCCCTGGAACTCCACAGTCTCTCTTCTGAAGTAAGCTCGATCGGTGCTTCTGGAAGAGTCCGAATTGCTGCTTCCCTACGAGATTGGCTTCACCTTCCTTTGGGAATTGTATCAACATAAAGGCAGTACATAAGCGCTGGAGTAACTCAGCGGGTTGGGCAGCATCTCTAGAGGACATAGATAGGCAATGCTTTGAGTCGGGACCCTTCTGCAGACCTGAAATGTCGCCTGCCCATTCCCTCCACAGTTGCTGCCTGACCTGCAGAGTTCCTCCAGCACTTTGTGTTTGGCTCAGGATTCCAGCGTCTGCAGTTCATTGCCTCTCTTGTTCACTGAATCCTGATTCCAATCTTTCTCCAATATCTCTCCATTATTCTTTCAATGTATGTCTTGTTGGCCTTTTGCACTATTTCTCCAAGGACTAGAATGCAAGAACAATATTGAAAAGACACGGACAGATATGTAGATAGGAAAGGTTAAGGGATATGGAACTAGCTCAGATGGGGCAGGTTGGTTGGCATGGACATTTGGGCTGAAGGGCCTGTTTCTGCGCTGTATGACTGACTTTCCACCATCGTAAACTTGAATCATGACAGGGAAAAGTGAATGGTTTTGCTTGGTGGTGTCTCCTGCAGCCCAGCTGCAGAGCTGTGTGTGTGTGTGTACATGTGGGGCAGGTGTGTGCACGGCATGGGACTGGTGTGCACGTGTGTGTTACATGTGGGGCTGGTGTGTGCACGGCATGGGACTGTGTGCACGGTGTGTGTACATGTGGGGCTGGCGTGCATGTGCACTGGGCAAGGTGTGCACAAATGTATACCTGGGGTTGTGTGCACATGTGTGTGTGTGCGTTTGTGTACATGGGCTGTGTCAAATGTTGTTTTCGTGTGTGCATGTATGTGTACATGGGGGTGTGTATACATGTTGTATGTGCTCGGGCTGGTGTGTGCCTGCACATGTGTACATGGGGCTGTGTACATGTGTGTGTGCTCGGGCTCGTGTGTGCCTGCACATGTGTACATGGGGCTGTGTGTACATGTGTCTATGTGCTCGGGCTGGTGTGTGCCTGCACGGGTACATGGGCGTGTGTACATGTTGTGTTTGGGACAGTGTGTGCGTGTGGGCAGTGTGTGCCTGCACGTGTGACATGGGCTGTGTGCCCATGTGTTTGTGTGCTCGGGCTGGTGTGTGCCTGCACGTGTATACATGGGCTGTGTGTACATGTGTGTGTGTGCTCGGGCTGGTGGTGCCTGCACGTGTATACATGGGGCTGTGTATACATGTGTGTGTTTGGAGTGTGTGCGTGTGGGGCAGTGTGCCTTATTGT